>JABEVN020002602.1:0-20947 GCA_013146195.2 Codonopsis lanceolata
CATCGACTCCCAACAGCAAACATGTCTAGACCTAGCGTTGCTAGGATCTGCATTGAAGTAAATCCAGCAGCAAACATGTAAGCTTCCGAAGACTTCCAATTTTTCTCTATATCCAGCAGCATGCAGGTCCATAATTTTGTCTTCAAACCTGCACATGAAAAACACCCAAGAACTTCCCAAAGCTTTTTGCTCTCCGTTTCACCCATATCGAAATTTCCTCTTCCTTATCTTCATAAGATAATAATCCTATCTCCTCCTAATCTTCGGGTCGTACTACTGATATAGGGGAGCAAACTATCGGCTCGTCCACATCTTCTCCATTGACACCCTCCTAAGCTTCATCTGATTGCTCGACTTATCAATCATTTTAATCCAAGACAGCACAAAGAGTGAAAACGTGTAGCTGTCAATTGGCATGTCATACCCAAATCTTGGAGCATGTTTTGAAGTTGTCAACATGTTTTAATAAATAAAGTATCAGTGAAATCAAGCGGCTATCACTTGAACTTTTAGTACATCTTCTGCAATAATATTATAATAATGATTGAAGTCAAGAATTTATATCTCAAGCATACACATCTGAACTGACTAGGTATTTACCTAATTCTGCAGAGAAAATTGGAAAGAGAATATGTTATATATGGCGAAGGTGGAGCTTCAGCTGATGCAGATGCAGGACCAAATGAAACTTATGAGGACGATGAAGACGATTACTAAGTGGATCCTCTAGCATTAGTTTTTGGTATGAGAAGTTAAATACTGCCGATTGAGTCCCTTTTAGGGCTGTCTTGGAATTATTTAACAAATTTGATTAGGACCTTTTCTTCTTTTTTTTGATAAATAAATTTGATTAGGACCTTCGAGTTTCTGAAGTTTCTAGAAAAGTTCTAACGCTTTTATAATCCACTGTCTGGAGGTAACAGTATAAATTTGATAGTGCTTTTGGACAAATGATGAGTAAAAAATCAAGAACACTTCAGTGAAAAATAATTTTGACTTGAAATAGAACTAAACTATATATCCAAAGAGGGCATCAATCTGCCCTATAATTTTTCATTCTATGAGAAGACAGCCTTCATGCCTGATTTCCTGAACTAACAGTAGCATTGTTCTTGGTGAAAGGAACAAAAATATATGACAATGGTGATGTGAAAGTCATGGGATAACAAGCTTGAGATATCTCAGGAGGAAGAGCAGTTGACTGAAAATCTGCAGGTTGCAGTACCAGGCTGACCACATGGTCCGAAAATAAGCACAATATACATGTGGTTAAGAAGAAGCAATTCAAGAAAGTAGTAAAAAGGAGATCTTGCCCAAAGCAGCAAACCAAAAGAGACAAAAGGAAGGGAAATCAAAAGAGCAAGGAATAACATCCAGCACAACAATGATGCTGCAGACTGTTGCTCTTATTGAAGGACTTGGTTAATGATACCACAAAATTAAAGAAAATTAAGGCTCCTACCCAAAAAGAAAGGCCATTTGAAGAAAACAAGTTTTCTGTGTAAAACAAAGAAAAAAGGAACCAGTTGCTTGAGAAGGGAGAAGTGCTCTGCTGAGCAGGTATGTTACACAGAAAATGTGGGTCCTTGTCTGTGTATCACTAGTCTCATAATAGGAAAGAGGGTTTATAGAGGAAAAGTGTCGTAGGAATTGGTGGTTAACTGGGTTAAGTTGGAGAGAAAAGGGTTTATAATATGCACTTG
Source organism: Codonopsis lanceolata (assembly GCA_013146195.2). Lineage (NCBI taxonomy): Eukaryota > Viridiplantae > Streptophyta > Magnoliopsida > Asterales > Campanulaceae > Codonopsis > Codonopsis lanceolata. The sequence goes on from JABEVN020002602.1 coordinate 1,704, forward strand.
TTAGAAATAGGGACTGGATAAGAGCAAACAAAAATGGAACTGAGAAGAGCCAATGTGCAATTGAATTCATGTATACATCTTTGCTTTACATATTATACAATTACCCATGCGGTTGATGAGTTTGTGAATTACAGATCAATTAAAGTAAAATGGTTGAAGTATAATCAAAGATCAGAAGTCACTCTGTATGGAATTGAAGGTCCCTTCCCATGAGACTGTTAAAGATCTTTGAGTTTTATGCTAGAGGAACTAAACAAGGGAATGATAGGATTATAAGTAGGGAAAGCAAGAAGTCTGGAATGGTAGAGGGGGAAGTTGGTATGCTGGACTTAAAAGATATTTTTCATACCTGCTAGCATGATAAATATTGACCTATCTTGTGTAACAATTCTACTACAACCTGATAATTTAATGTTTGAGTTTTCCTCGGAGCATATTTCTCTGTTTTTTTTTTCTCATTAACTCTATCATAAAATATTATAGATGCTTATGTTTTTGGAAGAGCTCTACTCACATTCTGTTTCATTTTTTGTTCCATAGGAATATTTTCATCTGGTTATTGATATTCATTCATTTTTTGTATCACAGATAATGTATTTTCATCGTTGGTGGGATTAAAATTTATGTGGCACCTAAGGCCTGAAGCTGATAAACTGCCTCACCACCTTGTTCATGTTCCCCTGAAGGACTCTCCTATGAGTGACTGTGGTGGCTTGTGTGGTGACCTTGATATCCAAATAAGGCTTGAGGAGAGTGGGGTATTCTCGGACCTTTATGTTGTCAAAGGAATATAAATTGGCCATTGAATTCTCAAGTTGTCGCAGATTTTTTGCAAAAATTCAACCTCAAAAAGACTGCAATACAGAAGGCACTTGATACCCTGCCAGATAGTGGGCGTATATCATTCAAGGAATATGGCAAGCAGAAAATTTACCTTGCTCGGCAAGATCAATTTGACATACCAAACAGTGAAGAGCTTAATCAGATGAAGGAAGAAAATGCCAAACTACAAAAAAAGCTGGATGAACAAAGGAAAGCTATTAGTGAAGTTGAAGGAGGTACATTTTGATTTTAGAACCTTCTTGTATTACCCTTTTGGATGTGGTAGCTTCAGTATTCCTACTTGGGGAATTTTCAGTGGTTATACTTGATATATTTTTGTTACAAAGATAAAATCGTCATATCAAATTTGACATCGGAAGAAATACGTGCCAATGATGTTAAATTGAGAAAGGAGGTACACGACATCAAACCACGTGATTTACCTTCTAACATTGGTCTAAACTCACCTCCATAAGTTAGGGAAAAGAATCATGGTTGTTCATTTGTAATCGTAGAGGAGCTTGAGGATAAATTGACTAAATTGCGAGGAGGAGTCACTGTAAGCCCAAGAGAGCGAAAAAGCTATTGAAAAAATATATTCGAAACTATAAGTCAATGGAGAAGGCGAGGAGGATGTTCAAGGATGTCGGGATGCTATAACGTAGAGAACTCACCCAAGAATCTCAAAAGAATTCAAGGTGTTTTATCAAGTAGAAGCTAAATATGTGTTAATATTTGGTCTTGCGATACTTTATATCATAGGCATTCACTCTTACAGAAGAGCTTGGAATCGAATATGATGAAGATGTTGGTGTGAGTTTGCGCTTTCTCTCGATCTGTTGCACCACGGAAATAAGCGTGCAAGGAACCACTAGCTTCCCCTGAAGTGTTGCACAATCCCGAAGTTTAGCGTATAGGTTGCTTGGTTATCTCATAGAGGTAAATTTGATTAATATATGTAAGTGGATGATATTTGGTTCAAAAGTTATGGCCTTAATGTCGGAAAAATGCGCCCTTTGTTTGTGTTGTTGGGGTCTATTTGTTTGTAGATGGCACATTCACTTTATACATCGTGTGTTAGTTCAGTAAAGATTTAACCAGCCTAGGCAGAGGTCAAATGCCAAGCATGATGTTCCATGGGAAAGTACAAGGGAGGGAAGGGTAGATAATATTAACCCTTCGGCATTTCTTCAAACCATCCATTATAAAGAGCAATGGTGCATACAACCTAAAAAATTACCAAGTTCAATGGGATGGGCAAAATATAGTATGACCTAGACAATGCATAGTGTAATCCCATTGTGAATTAAATGTATATTATTATTTGCAATGGTTTGTGAGTGGGAGCAAAATTGGATGTAGGTGGGAGGAGAATTAAATGTATATTATTTTTTAAAAAAATTAACAACGTTTTAAAAAAACGTTGTAATATATCATTTACAACGTTTCTAAAAACGTTGTAATGATATATTACAACGTTTTTTCGTAAACATTGTAGTATATAATTCACAACGTTTTATAAAAACGTTGTAAAATCACTTTTACAACATTTTTATCCAAACGTTGTTATATAAATTTACAACGCTTTTAACTAAAAACGTTGTCTTATATTTTTTACAACGCTTTTAGAAAACATTGTGCAATGCTTTTTACAACGCTTTTAAAAATGTTGTCTAACGCTTTTGGGACAATATGGGAGGACAAAGACAACTTTTTGCAACGCTTTTAAAAAACGTTGTGAAATTAAATGACCTATTACAACGTTACATATAACAACGCTTTACAAAACGCAGTTGCGAACACTTTTACAACGCTTTAAAAACGTTGTAAAAGCCCATTTTTGTTGTAGTGCGAATAGAGATCTTTGTCCTCAAGATCTTTGATTGTCCGGAGCGTAGATTTAGTCCCGTAGATCTTGGAACTCGTTGTCCGGCCGACTATGTTGATAAGTCTCAAGAGTAGGTCCGATGTCTCTTGTAACGTCAGTGGTCTGCTCAATAAAGTAATTACTTTTGACTTTAATAGCACTACTGAGTGAGAAAAAGTCTTGTAGATTTGAGTATGTCGCTTTTAGAGGCACCGACATTATTAGTCTTGATTTGAGCCAGCCTTTCTTTTGACTTTTCTCTCAGCACGCTGCGATTTTAAAGTCTGCCATTGGAAAGCTTCGAGCCAGTGGAAACAAGTCTTCTGATACAGGAGAACTGATGTCTGCCGGTACGAGCATTTCAACTTATGGTATGTCTGCCGGTGAAGGCTTTTGACATAGCCGCAAGTCTTCCTGCTAAGTGCATTCTCAAGTTAGGCGTCGGGTCTGTCTTGATCATCATATATGAGGGTAGGACTAGATCATGTCACACATAATCTAAGACCTATGTGAAATCATACAAGTTTCCACACTAACCGGTACGCATACCTTTTAGCCACTTGTGATGATTCACTTGTAATGGGGGCAAGCAAATCAACATACATGAAATATGCAAGGTGATAATTAAATTATCAAGAAGCATATTTCAATAATCAACACAATGCATGAACATGTTAGGTTAAGACTCTAATGGAGATCAAAACAATAGACAACACAATGTAATCAAAGTAGGAATTGAGTAACTAAACAACAACTAGTAACTTATAAAGTATTACAATACACAAATAACTAAGTAAACATGATCATGAATATTATGAATGCAAGCAGACATGCATTTGAATGTCTAGGGTGCCACATTCTCCCCTCCTTTAAGAAATTTAGTCCCTAAATTCTTACCAAGTTCATCAAATAAATGTGGATGCTTCTCACGCATCTCTACATCCGTTTCCCAAGTTGCTTCCTCAATGTTGTGATTCTTCCAAAGAACTTTGAATGGGGGAATCTGCCTGGTTCGTAACATTTGCACTTTGGTATCCAAAATCTTACCGGTTTCTCAACATAGGACAAATCCGACTCAAATGATATCTCCTCATACTCAAGCACGTGTGACTCATCCCTCATATACTGTCGCAACATAGAAACATGGAAAACGTTATGAGTTTCCGAGAGTGAAGGTGGCAATTCAACTAGATACGCTAAGGACCCAACTCTCTCAAAAATCTCGAACGGGCCAATATATCTCGGTGTAAGCTTCCCTTTCTTACCATATCTCTTCGTACCTCTTTTCGGTGACACCTTTAAAAATACATAGTCTACCACTTAAAACTCAAGATCCCGTCTACGATTATCTGTGTAACTCTTCTGTCGACTTTTAGCGGTGTGTAACCTGTCTCTAATTAATTTCACGCTCTTAACCGACTGTTGTACTAGCTCGGAAGTTTTGATTCTCCAACTTCGTCCCAACAAATAGGAGATCTACACTTACGCCCATACAATGCTTCATACGACGCCATCTTAATTCCCTTCTGGTAGCTGTTGTTATACGCAAACTCGGCTAAGGGTAAATGAGAATCCCAGCTTCCTTTAAAATCCATGGCTTACAAGCTCGAAGCATATCCTCCAAAATTTGAATCAACCGCTCTGACGGCCATCCGCTTTGAGGATGAAAAGTCAGATCGAAATTCAAAGTCGTACCCAAAGCCTCACGCAATGATCGCCAAAATCTGGATGTGAACTTTGGATCTCTATCAGACACAATACTCACTGGAACGCCATGAAGTCTCACGGTCTCCTGAACGTATAAGGCTACCAACTGAGTCAATGAATAAGTGATCGCAATAGGTATAAAGTGTGCAAACTTAGTCAACCTGTCAACTATAACCCACACTGCATTGAAACCTCTACGCGTGCGTGGTAAACCTGTCACGAAGTCCATAGTAATATGCTCCAATTACCATTCAGGAATCTCAAGTGGTTGTAGAAGTCCCGCAGGTCTTTGATGTTTAGCCTTAACCTATTGACAAGTTAAACACCTCGATGCATACCCCGCGATCTCTATCTTCATACCTCTCCACCGAAACTGTCGTTTCAAATCTAGATACATCTTCGTGCTCCCCGGGTGAATGGTGTATCTCGTCTTATGAGCCTCATCAAGAACTTGCCTCTTCCAACCATCACTAGAAGAAACACAAATTCTGCCCCAAAATGTTAAAATACCATCATTACTATTCGCAGAATCGGGTGATATATTATTGGCCAATCCATCAATGATTATCTTCAACTCCGGATCATTCCCTTGCGCTTCTTTAATCTTCCCAAGTAAAACTGGTGTAGCATGAACATTCGCAAAGATCACACCTCTATCATAAACATTAGGAACTCAATCTCGCAAGTCTTCCAACATCTTCCATTCTCTAACCATCAAATAAAACAAGTGCACTTTCCTACTCAAGGCATCCGCTACCACGTTTGCCTTCCCCGGATGATACAAGATACTTCAATCATGGTCCTTTAATTTCTCCATCCATCTCCTTTGCCTCATATTCAATTCTTTTTGAGAAAATAAATACTTTAAACTCTTGTGGTCAGTGAAGAACTCAAACTTAGCCCCATAGAGTTAATGCTTCCATTTATGCAACGTAAATAATCGCAGCCAACTCTAAATCATGCGTTAGGTAATTCTGTTCATGAGTAGACAACTTCCTCGATGCATACGTGATAACTCTACCAATTTGCATTAGCACACATCCCAAACCTTCCTTTGAAACATCACTATAAATCACAAAATTATCTTCTCCACTAGGCAAGGCCAAAATAGGTGCCGTCGTCAACCGCTTCTTAAGCTCTTGGAAACTAGCCTCGCATTTCTCGCTCCAGACAAAAGGTGAATTCTTTTGTGTCAATCTAGTCATAGGGGTCACGATCCGAGAAAAACCCTCAATAAATCTCCGGTAGTAACCCGCAAGACCCAAGAAACTCCGAACCTTGGTAACAGAACTATGCCTCCTCCAATTCATCACCGCTTCAACCTTAGAAGGATCCACGGTTATCCCGTCACTAGAAACAATGTGTCCTAGAAATGATACTTCCTCGAGCCAAAAGACACACTTGCTAAACTTAGCATAAAGTTTCTTCTCCCGAAGAATAGATAAAACAATCCTCAAATGTTGTTCATGCTTCTCTCGATATTTTGAATACACTAAGATATCATCAATAAAGACTACCACAAAACAATCAAGATGGCTATGAAAGACACGATTCATCAAATCCATAAATACCGCCGGTGCATTCGTCAATCCAAACGACATCACCATGAACTCGAAATGCCCATATCTCGTGTGAAAAGTCTTCTTCGGAATGTCTCTATAACCTTCAATTGATAATAGCCCCATCTCAAATCAAGCTTAGAGTACACGATCGACCCTTGCAATTGGTCGAAAAGGTCATCGATGTGGGGTAGTGGATACTTGTTCTTAATCATCACCTTATTCAACTCCCGGTAATCTATGCATAAGCGCAAACTCCCATCTTTCTTCCTCACAAATAAAACAGGTGTGCCCCAAGGCGACACGCTTGGTTTGATAAAGCCAATCTCAAGAAGTTCTTGTAATTGAATTTTCAACTCCTTAAGCTCCACGGGTGTCATTCTATACGGTGCCTTGGAAATCGGTGAAGTCCCCGGAATAAGCTCAATACAAAATTCTTACTCCCTGTCGGGTGGCATAGCATGATCGGTAGAAAATACATTGGGAAAATCACACACAACCGGAACCTCTTCTAATTTCGGAGAAGAATTCCTCTTATCAACAACACATGCAAGATAACCCGTACACCCATGCAACAATAACTTTCTAGCCCTTAAAGCAGAAATAAAATGCAATCCACTCAATGCATGATCACCCACAAATGTAAATTCAGGCACACCCGGCATGGCAAAGTAACCCTCTTTCTATGGCAGTTAACTAATACATGATAAGCACATAACCAATCCATGCCAAGAATAACATCAAAGTCACGTATAGGTAGAACTACCAAGTCCGCATGCAAAGTGTGGTCACCCACCAATATATCACAAGCTTTAAACACTTCCGATGCCAACATATATTCCCCAAGCATGGTAGACACTTCAAGCAAATAAGGCAAAGGTTGAGGCAGCACACATAAATTCTCAACAAAGTGCGAAGCAACATATGAATGAGAAGACCCTGGATCTATGAGAACTTGAACCTTATGATCGAATATAGAAAGAGTACCTCCTATCACTGCCGTAGACCCCTGAACCTCACGCTGATCAAGCGCAAACACACGACCCTGAACCTTAGGTCTACCATCTACGCCCCTCTTGGCTCCAGACTGAGCCACGTTCCCCGATTGAACTGCCCCAGCTTTTAGGCAGTCCTTCCTAAAATGAGTACCATCTCCACAAAGAGTACACTTCCCAAGCTTCGCCCAACACCAATCAACTGTGTGTTCCACCTTCTAACAATAACTACAAGTCATATTTTCGCCACGTTGACCTTGTTGACCCTGAGAAGAAGATGTATTGTTACCATGCTTTCCCGACTGTGGCCTACCTTGGCCTCCACCTCTTCTATCTCGGTTACCTTGGTATCCTCTCATGTTACCTGAATTATTACCTTGATTGGCATTCTGTGTAAACTGACGTGCATTACTTAAATTACTCTTGCTTCGGTGCTCCTCGATATCCTGCTCCACCTCATAAGCTCGGTCAACTGCACTCCGGTAATCCGTGAGCTTAAGTGCTAGAATCCTCTCCCTAAACTCAGTCCTTAGCCCCTTAACAAACTTATGTGTTCTCCGTGCTTCGGTAGGAATCAAGTGTGTGTAATATCGGCTCAGCTCCGTGAACTTCGCAGAATACTCTGCTACAATCATGCTACCCTGCTCAAAATCATAAAATTCCATCTCCTTCTTGTTGCGAACCACATCAAATACATACTCGTTCTTGAACTCCCTTTGAAAGTTAGCCCAAGTGATCAGAACTTGTTGTATCTCCCAACTTTCCTTCAACACATTCCACCAATTCTCGGCAACTCCCTTAAACTTGAATGTTGCCAACAACTCTCTCCTCATCGGTACAACCCAACATAGACAATAGCTTGATCATCTCTTCCATCCACAATTCAGCCTCCTTAGGGTTCGACTCCCAAAGAAACACACTCGGTTTCAGCTTAAGAAATTTATCTAGAAGGGTTGTGTCATTCTTTGGTCTCGATGGTGGTTATGGTGGTGGTACTACTTCCTCTTGCAATGGTGGTGGTGGTGCTCCCTCAGCTTGACCTCCCTGTCCTGCCCCTGCTAGAAAAGCCATCATCTTATGGTACAATTCTGCCATCTGCGCATCCGGACCAACCAGATTCTGCGGTGGTGGTACCTCAACCTCAGGCTCGATCGAGACTCTTTTGGGTCTACCTCTACCACGGCTATTACCATCCCTAGGGACCTCTATCGCACACCTATAAGAATTCACTCAACGTTAGAATATCACACAAATAACCAACCCACCTAGGCCATGGAACCTATCCTGGTCGTCAGCTAACCTATAGCTCTGATACTAACTGTGGCACCCAGACCTGGATTCTAATGCGAAATCCCAAGTCGGACCACCCAAATATACACAAGTTAAGCATGCGCAAGTAGGAATATAAAATTCACATGGCGCAACATCGCATACGAATAACAACTCAGCTACACTTGGCCGGAAAAAAAAGTGTAAAGTAAACAAGTCTTCGACGACGTTACAGCCGAAACCCAACAACTACTCATACAATTATAACACAAGCATAAATATAACCTCAATAGCCACAACATGCCGGAGACAACAACAACAATAAAAATGTAAAAGATTAATGAGCGGAATAACTTGTAGTGAACCATAAAATATAAACAAAGCACGACATAGATGTTGGCTTACAAAAGATTATAAGTCTGGAATATTCAAGATTTATACAAACAACACAAAAACCTAAGTCAAGTCTAGATGACTTGCTTCCCATCGTCCTTGACAAAATAAAAGACTAATGATCGATGTTTTAATTAATCTTTTTCCTTGCAAGTGGACAAGACTATTATAGAATAGACTTGGAAGCAAGGGTCGAACCCACAGAGACAAGTGATCACGAACAGTGCGATTATTGATAGCAAATTATTAACCTAAGGGGGGTTTTTATTGTTTAATTCTACTCTAAACTACTAGTTATAGATGTTTAACTAATTAGATAGTAATACCAGATATGAAGATCTTATGGTGAGTGGAAATCTAGGATTCTAGGTTTCACTTATATCTTCTTTATGTTCAATTCATAATAATGTCATTCAATGTCTTGGGTTCGTTTACTAAAAATAGATATAGTCTGTTGAACAATTGGTTCAGCCTCCATGCCCGCAAAATTCATCCATTCTATATCCTAAGCACAGGAACTGTAATCTAGCTGTCACCTAGATTTATGATCTATATGTCACCTAGATCATGTAAGAACCTGGTCCTAACTTATCACTCTCGTGCATCGATAGGTCCAATTTATTGTGTTGGTGAGCCAGTGTACGACATATGCACTTGGTCATGCAGTTATCCGCACCTCTAAGCCTTTATTATTTGCGATTACATTCATTTGTTCAAAGCGAAATAATATAGGGGTTGATAAACAACACAATCAACAAGCATTGAATAGACATATATATAAGAATCAAAACATGAATTCGATACAAGTTACCTCCCACCTCCTAGATTATGGATGATTTAGTTCATCATAGACAATGAACAGCACATGGAGATGATCGGATACGTGATTTGATCTTCAATACTTGAAATTACAGGATCTAACTATGTTATACAATCTAAAACTACCTAAAATCTATGATAAGAGAGCTTCCAGCCGTCCTCCTTATGCTTTGGCTCGGCCTCTGGCTTCTATATATACTCGGGAGTTGTGTTTCAATCGAACCACCGTGTGAAAATCCGAAAATCACGCATTCTTCCCACCTTGCGGTCGCAAGGTTCTGGGTACCTTGCGTCCGCAAGGTCTCCAGTGTGGGTGGCTTTTGATTTCTTTGATTGCTGGCTTTGAGGACCCGTACTGCCTACCTTGCGGTCGCAAGGTCTGAGGCACCTTGCGTCCGCAAGGTGTCCAGTTTGTGCAGTTTCCTTGTTTCTTCAATTCTTCTTTTTGGCCCTTCTTGTAATTTGCACTTAAAACCCTGAAGTTTAACGTATTTTCACGAATAATCCTGAAACTTACAAAACTCATCGAAAACATATATTAGTACTCAAAAGACTCGTGAAATAGCATAATTTAAGTCATAGAAGTATATAAAATCGACGTATAAAATACATCGATCAAATACCTCCAAACTTGAACTTTGCTCGTCCACGAGTAAACAAATAAACTTATAAATACAAAAGCATATAAATAAAAAAAATTAAAATCTTTTTGTGAGGGTAACACTATTTACACTCCTCTATAAACCCACAAACTCAAGGAGACTCTTTCGAGTGACTCGACTATGCAGATAAATACAAAAGCAACTAAAATTAAATTACAAATAAAACAAAAAATCTTTTTGGCTTCATCTTCAAGTTATAGGTGTATGGCCATGCATGTAATCTCAGTTCGGTGCCCACCACATATATGCAGGCTTAGTCATATAAAGCCAACTGGTCTTTTCTTAAGACTGATACTACTCTTAATTTCTCCGTGTGTGTGTGATCACCAGTCTTAAAGAATATCTTAACTAAAGCAGTTTTATTGAGCTAAACACCACATTCATATGAAAATCAAAGTTTAATAGAAAATCATGCATTAAGAATTATGAGATCTACCATCCAAACCCGGTCATGTCGAAGGTCCCAAGGATTTAAAAGACTTATACATCCATCCCATGCACTTCTATGTATGTCATACAATGCTCTCCTATCCCAATGACTTGTAACAGCTAAGATTATGCTAACACAGTGAGCTTTTAGGGTAAATAACAATGAATGAGAAGTGTGTGATCAATTTCATGTTACTCACTTGACAGTAAAAACAACATAAGCATTGGCAAGAAGATCATTAGGACTTTATTAGCTTGTAATGTAAGGCCAAGGTGTTTGGGGATATGAAGGAAAGGAATTGGAATTCAAAGTGAGAGAGTAAGACCACCCTTTATCCCTCATACTTCCAAGCAAAAGGAAGTTCTCCCTATTTAGGCTAGGACCTGCAAAGACCACAAGTGGAGGGGTGCTTTTTGTTACTTTTCACTTTTCTTCTTTCTCCCCCCCCCAAACTTGTTTTGGGCAATATATCCTTCTAAAAATATCACATCATTCTTATCAGCATGATTTTTCTAACATTTTTTTCTCTTGAAAGCTATGCTTCCATTTGAATCTTTGTTTACGCTCTTCTTCTTCTGTTTCATTTCTAAGGACATTGTTTAACAACTTATTGGTAAAGTGAGTTCCCTGGTCACTTATTATGGCCTTAGGGACTCCATATCTAGCAAATAAATCTTCTACAAATTTGACTACTGTTTTTCCATCATTAGTCTTGGTTGCTACTGCTTCTATCCATTTAGAAACATAATCAATTGCTACTAGAATATACTCGCAATTATTGGACACAGGGAAGGGACCCATAAAATCAATACCCCAAACGTCAAAAATTTCAACTACTAAATTAATATGTAAGGGCATCTCGTTTCTCTTTCCTATACCACCTGCTCTTTGACATTTGTCGCATGTTCTATAAAACAGTTCACAATCTCTAAAAACAGTAGGCCAATACATACCTAATTGCAAAATTTTACGAGCAGTTTTATTACCACTAAAATGACCTCCACAAGAATATTCATGGCAAAATTCCATGATACCTTGTTGGTCATTTTCTAGAATACATCTTCTTATTAAAGAATCAGAACAAATTTTATATAAATGAGGAGCTTCCCAAAAATAATTTTTAGTTTCTGCCAAAATTTTCTTCTTTTCGTAATGATCAAAATTCGGATTAATGATATCAAACACATAGTAGTTGACAAAATCAGCATACCAAGGGTCAGAATCTTTAATGGCTAGGAGTTGTTCATCAGGAAAATTGTCATTTATGGGGACATGATCATCAATAAATTGACGTTCAAGCAAGGGTGAAAATTCTAACCTAGACAAATGGTCGGCTACAACATTCTCGGTTCCCTTTTTATCCTTGATAGTAATGTCAAATTCTTGTAATAATAACATCAATTGGAAAAAAAAAAGATGTGCATCAAACGCACCATATATATATCTATATATATATATATATATATATATATATATATATATATATATATATATATATATATATATAGGATTAAATAATTATTTGGTCCCTGAACTATCCCAAAACTTTGCGTTTTATCTCATTATTTTTTTTTCTGTGTTTGATCCCTCAATTTGATTTTTTTTTTTGTTAATTTCCCCTTTCTACCGTTATCGTTATTAAAAAAATTAACATTGACTAACTTTTTAAAATGTTCAAACTATAGGGAATTAATGTGTCAATTGAAAAATGAGTAAACTTCAACCTTGGAATTGGAAGGCACTGCTACTGTGCTTGAGGTGTGCATCACTTGTTTCACTGTCTTTGACTTCACTGTTGCTTGTAATATCCCCAAAGCAGCGTTTATCGCTCTTCGTGTCACTACTTCGGGTTCTTTGCCATTAAGAATCTCCATGGGATGAGCAATGTGGAAGACTCCATCGCAACCACTAATGGCCAGTTCGAAACTTTCAGGGCTTGTCAAGATCGGCACTAAATAACTTAAGTCTTTCTAATGCTCCTCACAGGTTTGTGAGGTAGCCAACATCAATGTTTGTGCCTGAAAATCCAAAATTCAAGATTAACAAATACAAATATAGAAATATTTGAGAAACAAACGTTGTAGGTGGAGGTGAGAATCGAATGAAGTCTTTCTGATGCTCCTGGTAGGTTTTCGAGGTAGTCAACATCTCTGTTTGTGCCTGAAAATCCAAAATTCAAGATTAACAAATACAAATTTTCTAGAAAGATTGAGTGGTGGGCTAATATACGACATATGCACTCGATCCTGCAGTTATTCGCACCCCTAGGTCTTTAAACTACTGCGATACCATTAATTAGGAAAAAATCGAATAGTAAAGAGATTGATAAACTCTGTGATCAACAAGACTAGATTGAATAATAAATTAATATAGAGAAAAATATTTGATACAAGTAACCTCCAATTCCTAGATATGAGTGGTTAGTTCATTGTTAATGATGAACTAATCAATTGGATGAATGAAAGTATGAACGATCTTCTCAAAATATGATTACAAGCTAATAAAAACTGTATTCTAATGCTAATTTTCGAACTAAATTCAGACTTTTGGCTTAGGGCTACAAGGTTTGTATATATACTACTAGTTACATGGCTTAGAATTATAAAACAAGTAAAATTTCGTCTTTGTGAAGTCGGTGGCTTGCGGTCGCAAGGTGCTGGAGGCATGCGACCGCAATGTCTTTATTTCTCCGGGTGTGTCAGACTGGGAACCTTGTAGGGGCAAGGTCTTCAGGGCATGCGACCACAAGGTCTTTTGGTCTTTTTGGTCCTTCCTTTCTTCGGCCTTTACACTTTGCACCCTTTCTTCAAATTTTCACATAAATCCTTCAAGAAATCCATAATTCCATCTAAAACCTTGAAACTCACAATTAAGCTCCAAAACACATATTAGTAGTCAAAAGCCTCGCGAAATTGCTATTTCTAAACTGAATAAGTACCTCATAGATGCGTATAAAACACATGTATCAAATATCCTCAAACTTAGACTTTGCTCGTCCACGAGTAAACTACAAAACTAATAAATACAAAAGCAATAAAATTACAAAAACCGAAAATCTTTTTGGAGGGTGACACTATTTACACTCCTCTAGAAACCCACAAACTCAAGGAGACTCTAACGAGCGACTCAACTATACAGATAACTAGAAACACAATTAAATACAAAAACAACTAACAAAAATTACACTAAGTTAATAAAGCAGTAAATCAAAAAAATTCTTTTTGGTTTATTCTCAAGTCATGATAGCATGGACATTCAAAAATTGCCTCAGAAGGACGCTCAACACATGTGTAAGGACTCATCTCACTATTAAACTGACTTACACTCAATCCTACAAATGGTACTAACATTCTGTGTGTGTGTGTGTGTGTGTGCAAACCAATAATGAATATCTTCCAACTTAAACATTTTTCTTAAGTTAAGCACAATATTCATTCTAAAAATATATTTTTAATAAAAACCTGCACAACACAGAACATGCAATCTACCATCCTATCCCGGTCTATTACAGAAAGAGAGAACACAATGGATTTTAAATGCTTACACATCCATTCCATGCACTTCCTATATATGACATACTATGATCTCAAATCCAAATTACTTGCAATAGCTAAAATTATGCTAACACAGTAAGCTTGGCGAGAAGTGTGAATATATGAATCATTGATCAATTTACATATGTCAAAATCAAGTCAACCAACACGAGCAAATGACACTAAGATTAATAGGACTTTATTAAGCTTGTAATGTAAGGTCGTGGTCTTGGGGGATACGATGGAAAGGGAAAGAAATTCAAAGCGAGAGAGTAAGACTACCATTTTCCCCATTCGTTTCTACTGCATGTAGAAGTATTTTCCATTAGGCTAGGACCTGCTAAGACCACAAGTGGGGAGTTCCCCCAAACTTGTATTTTACAATACTATTTGCTAAAAATAACTAGCGACCTTTCCTTTTGATCTCTCTCCTTTTTGTTTTCTTTCTTGAAAGTTGTGCTTTCTTTTGAATCTTCTTGCACTCTTTCTTTTATCATTCTTCCTCGCTCTCATTTTTTTGCTCTTTTTTTATTTATTGAGACTACGACGAGGAAGAAGAAATAATAAGGAGATTATCTATATCAACAACCCCATGAGAACAATTCTCCACCCAAATCCTACTCTCTAAAAGGGTAGGCTAAAGTGTATAAGTTTTATGGGTTAAGATAATGTGGGTGAAATAAATGAAGTCGAATGGGGGTTGTTGTATGCTTAGCATACACCATTCACTCCAAAGGGGGATACTAGTGATATATATAGTATGGTCGGGAAATATTTAGGCTCAAACAATCCAAAGATGGCCTAAATCATGTCTTAATGCCAAAATTACTCATGCCAGTTTCAAAGAAAGTAGACATAATTAAAACATCACATCCATTATGAATATTATGAAATGAAGATTTTAGCATCACTGGATTTTATATAAGCATTCACTAGAAAATAGGTAAGAAAAATTGTGGCTAACGTGCAGTCACAGTTCAAAAGTCTGATTGAGATATATTAGCAAGAAAATTTCAAGGGATCTAACTATCATGCAATTGAACCTAAGTTACAAATTAATGCAACACTCATGTCATGATGACTATTCATCATATTCTTGTGCACTAAACAAGTCTCACTAGAATGAAATGTGCATTATAAACTTAGCAAAAATATTCAAAATTTTCAATAATCATGCCATGACATTAGTGCACAAAGATTTGGAGAGTATTAAGAAATTTGCAGACTCGAGTGAATTCCAGAGTGAACTATGAGGGAATCATGTGTTTCATTGCATTAAATCATCATCGATTGAAGTTCCCACACCAGGACTCGAGAATGAATATTTTTATATATTTAATTTTTTTAAAGATGGAGATAGATGAAGACGTAATTGATGATGGGTTCCAGGAACCTTATCCGTCTAAGCAACATCTCCGAAAATAGGCAAACATAAAAAAGCAAACAAATCGAGAGAGGAGAAGAGACGGTAGAGGGACAATAATTTGCCCCCAAATTTAAAGTTTATTTTGTCCCCAAAATTAAGGGCTAGCAGATGAGAGGGTTGATGGTGGAGAAATACCAAAAGGACATTGCAAATCCACCTAACGAAGGAGGATAAAACTTGAGCTTCAACTCATGGAGAGTCGGGATGGTATAAAACTCGGGCACAGTGTCATCTGGTATGCCGTGATAGGTAGGTATATTCCTTTGTACTAGGCCTGACCAATCGAACAAATAGTTCTGGTCAATGTGCATCTGCGTGACCTGTTGCTGGATCATCTATTGATCCAGCCCAAGCTCCTCAATCCTATTGGAGAGGGCCTCGAAAGGATCCCCCTCATCCTCAATATTAGCCTCAACAGGCTCCTCACGTGCTCTCCTCTCACATGGTCGACGAGGGTGCTAAAAAAGTAATGCCCTCGTGATGTCAGATACGTTTGGGGAGGCCAACAATGCAATAGGAGGAATAGGTCCAAGGATAGCCTACGGATGTTGCATTCTTAGCTAGAGGAAAGCTTTGTGGGATTAAACTGTGTTTGAAAAAAAAGAGTGAGGGGATACGGGTAGGTGTGACAAAAACCAAGTGGGTTCAAGACTTTGTTGGGTTTATGGGGTTACAAGTCGCCTAGAATAATCAAGGAAGGCACGGTTACATGGATCAAACCTAAAAGAGCTGGTAGCATTTGGCTTATGAGTTTGGGTGGAACAAGAGGATGAAATACTTAGAATGTCACGGCTGCTTGACGCCTTGGGCTGCTCGCTTGGAAGGGGAGTCCATACGTGGGAGATGAGGATCTTGCAAGTCACTGGTTACATGGTATTACAAAAGATGGGTAGTCGTGTGAAGATTGCTAGGGTGGCCGGCTTCATCAATCCAAGAGGCTCAAGGATTTAGATTAATTAGACATTTTATTTTAAATCCCGTTTTTGGTTTTTTAGGGTTTTAAATTTTAGTTTCCTTTAAAAAATAGGTTTATTGTTTTCCTAGTGAGTTAGGGTTTCCTTAAGAGATTAGGGTTTATTTTGTAGCCTTTATAAGGCATTTTTTAATGAATGAAAGGCAGATTATAGTTGTGTGAGAAAACCCTTGAAGAACTAGTTTTGTTCTTTGTTTTAAAAATCGATTTAATCTAATCAAGGTGAATGAAGCCTAGGTTGATTATATTGTTGGAATTCTTTTATGTTGAGCGAGTGAAACTCAACCTGTGAGTCCGTAATTTATCATGTTACTGCTGGTTTGTTCGCGTGTGTGTTAGGCTACTGCTTGGGTTGCTTTTTGTTGAATCAGTGAATTGCAGCCAAGGAAATTCAATTTGGGCAGTTTGTGGGCATGAATCAGGCTAGTAGTCGGGTTTGGCACAACTTGGGAACCTTCGGGGTGACTCTCAAGCGAGCTAGGGTTTGGCTAAGAGAATTCACATCAGGTGTCGTGCACCCCTCTCGGAATGTGACTCAAAGCCCTATACAAACTCAGTAATTAAACTCGAGCAGTATCGAGTTCATGGTGCTAGCGATGATGCTCCGAATCTAGGCATTGATCAGGTGCCCAACATCAACACAACCGCCAGACAAGATAGTGTGGATCAGAATGGTCCTATGCCACGACATAGTGTGTTGGTGGGTGGAAGGCATAAGGCGTGCACAAATAAATTTGAACACGACCTTAGCCACATCGATCAAGTGGGCTTAGGTCCATTGTAGGGAGGCAAACGGCGGACTCGGTGATAAGTATAGGCGTACTGGGAGTTGTGATAGACGCATTAATCTCCTCGACAAGGATACAATGATGGGCAATGTGGGCACGATAGTCATCAGTGAAATGGTTTGTCCAAAGAGTCGACTAAAATGATATGTCACTATCGTAGGTCTAGGAAGTATCACACTACATTTGGCTTTCAAATAAAGTAGATTCTGACTTTTTAGACCAAATTGTAGAGAAAGGATTTCTTTTTGATAATGTAGAACAATATCCAAATACATCTTCGGTGTCTTGATATGTTAGTGTTGGATATTTAATTAATGAGTTATTATATTTTATAATTGGTTTATTTTAATTAATTATTCGTTTTGTCTTTCTTGGTATTCACTTTAATTAATTATTATTGTTACATCTGTTATAGAAAGGTTATTTTGGAGATTATACTTTAATTGATTATTTAGGGTTTATATGAATTATTATTCTAGTAGGATTGTGTGTTCTTGGAACACGTCATCAGATGCCATTGTGTTCTCTTTGTGAGACACTACTGGACCGATTGATTATGGTAAGGAATCCTACACATTTGGTAACCGATGTTGTCTTATTTTAATTAATTCCCGCAAGTGCACAAGACTATTGTAGAATAGCTTGGGAAGCAAGTAAACCACAGACAAGAAGAATAATAATGGCGTATGTATTGGTAGCAATTTAAACTAAGGGGTTTTTATTTGATTTATTTAAACTAATTTATTCTACTAAAACAAGAAATTTATTTAACTAAGCAAAGAATCACAATTATAAAGATCTTATGAGGAGGGAAATCTAGGAATGGGGTTCCACTTGCATCTACTCTATTGCTTATTTTAAATAAAGTATCATTCAATAACTAGTTCGCTCATTTAAAGATAGATATAGATTGTCAAATTATAATTCGCCTCCATCCCAAATAATTCATCCACTCTATATCCTAAGAACAAGAACATATGGATCATATCCGTCACTTAGGTCATATATATAAACCCGACCCTAACTTATCACTTGTGCATCGATAAGGTCAATTTATCATGATGGTGAGCCAAACAAGACGATATATGCATTTGGTGAGATCCGCACCTCTAGGCCTTTATTACTGATTCCATTTATTTGGTCAAAGCTAGACAATAAAGGGATTGATAAACATCATGATCAACAAGAATTGAATGAATAAAAATATATAAGCAATAGATTCGATATAAGTTACCTCCCAATTCCTAGATTAATGGACGTTAGTTCATCCTTGACGATGAACCAAATAGCGGATGAAGGAATATATGAATCGATCTTTCAAAATTATAATTACAACTACTAAATTATGTATTACAAACTAAAATCGGTGATAGAACCGCTCCCCAATGATTTCTAGACGCCCTTCGCTTTGCCATCGCCTTTATATATACCAAAGTGTTATAGGGGAATAGGAGGTTCAATCCGTGAAAGACCCGTAAAAGGCGCTTCGGCGTCGCGCATTCGTGTTTACACTTTGTGTCCGGCAAGGGCCTTGAACTGGCACGCTTTTTCTCGGCTTCACTTTAAGTGGCAAGGCCTTGAGGCTCATGGCCACAAGGTGACGTATCTTCTTTTGCATCTTTTCCAATATTGAACTTGCACCCTCTTCTTAAATCTTCAATAAAAGCTCTATAAACCTCGAAGTTCTTAAACCCCGAAACTTCACAATATAATCTCAAAAACATATATTAGTAGCCAAAAGCCTCTTAGAATTGTTATTTCTGTCATAAAGTATCAGATATAGACGTATAAAATACGCCTATCAAATACCCTCAAACTTAGATTTTGCTTGTCCATGAGTAAACTATACTTATAAATACAAAAACAAATTATTACAAAAAATTAAGAAAATCTTTTTTGAGGGTGACACTATTTATACTCTTCTAGAAACTCCTAACGAAACTCAACTGGCATTCTTAACGAGCTTACTAAAACTAAAACAAGAAAAATACAAAACTAATA
>JABEVN020002603.1:0-20946 GCA_013146195.2 Codonopsis lanceolata
TCTATGCCTCCTTAGGAACAAATAATGTTCTTGAACTTGCGACTCTTGACAACTCTTGGAGATTATGAATTCTAGGGGTTTTACGTGCTTTGGATTGTCTATCTTGTTGATTGAGATCTATGCCTAGAATTAAAAGAGTTCTATGTCACCTTAGGAACAACTATTGTTCTTGGACCAATAACTTTTGATAACTCTTGGAGATGATGAATTCTAGGGTTTCACATGCTATGGATTGTCCATCCTGAGGTGAGTCCTATGCCTAGAATTGAATATGTTCTATGCTTCTTAAGAATAACAAATGTTCTTGGACTTACGACTCTTGATAACTCTTGGGAATTATGATTCTAGGGTTCCTATGCCTTGTATTGATCATCCTATTGGATTGGGTCCTAGGCCTAGTATAAATTGTGATCTATGTTCCCTTACGAGAAAATAATGTTCTTGGACCCTTGCATTTTAATAACCTTGAAAGAATGATTCTAAGGCCCTTGAATTCGAATTATCGATAATTCTTAATTACGGTTGTTAAATGGATTAATGACCTAGCCGATCATATCGAGAACTTAGAAAAGTTTTGGATGCATCTAGCATCTTAACTCCCTTGGATGAATTGGTAGAGACGACTCAGCGGAGTCAAACTTAAGTGAGCCATTGAACAATACCGGCTCAATGATCAATCCCTACGACGTCCTATACACGTTCCTCTAAGAATGATGATTCTAGACTGTTGAACTTGAATTGATTACCTGGCTTGATTCTTGATGTCATATAATAGAATGTCTATTTGACATATTGAGTTCGCCCTTGTCGAACTCATTCCTGCTTGATTATTGATGAAAATTCTTAACTACGGTTGTTTAATAGATTAATGACTTAGCCGATCATATACGAGAACTTAGAAAAGGTTCATGATGCATTTAGCGTCTTATCTATCTTGGATGAATTGTTATAGATGACTCAAGGTCAATCTTAGCGAGCCATTGAACTATACCGGCTCACCGACCAATCCCTCCGACGTTCTAAACGCGTTTCCTAAGAATAATAATTCTAGACTCTTGAACTTGAACTGATTCCTTGCTTGATCTTGAATGTCATATTATAGCATGACTAATTGACATGTGAGTTCGCTCTTGTCGAACTCAATCCTACTTGGTTATTGATGAGAATAATTTACTTGTCTTGAACGAGATCGCTCTTGTCGACCTCGTTCTATATGAAATTTTGTTAAGTAAACATTACTTGGCATTTGCATGAGTCCAGTGGTGGCATACTGTCTTTGTTCACACACGCCCCACTGTGTGGCCACAGTGGAAGTAGCTCCCTTCTTGTAATCATTTAAGAGCATCATTGGACTATCCGGGCATCTCCTCGGAAGATCGATGTACTTACACACATTCGATACCCGCACATTTCGAGATAACGATAACGTTGTATCGCAGGAACTACGTAGCGGCCCGGCTCTCGATATATCCTGATCCTATGTGATTTAATTACAAGCACCTATGTGAAACAATGTGCATCTTGGATACATGACCTCTATGATATCTTGCCCTGAATATGATATCTTGCCTTGAATATGATATCTTGCCTTGAATGATGCATATTGCCATGACATGCATGATTGATAGCTTACAAGTCTTTATGACTTACCCTTTCCCCTTTACTGCTTTAGATCCTAGCAAGACAGGTCCTGCTCGATGAGACTCGCGGTGTTCGTGCTTTGTGCCCTTTTTGGTGCGCCGATGATATTTGAAGAGGTGGTTTAGATGCCCTCTTTCTCTTGTTTTATATTTTGTAAGGACGACGGGTTAAAGCAAGTCAATTAGACTATGCTTGGGTATTTGTATAGAACTTGATTTGTAACTCTTGTTAGCTACTAGTAGTATATCACTTGTAGTACTTGTACCCCTTTTGTGCCGGCATTGTGTAAGCCGAGCTTTGGTTAACTTGTTATTATCCCTCCTTGTATTAGTCTTCCGCTGAGCTTGCTATTAGCTCCTTTTTAATTCTTGTCTTTGAACTGTTAGCTTGGGTTCCGGCATGTAGTGTCGCCGAAGACTTGGTTATTTTGTTTAACTGTTTATCAGGTTGAAAAGTTTTAAAAATATCCGGCCGTTTGGTGCCGAGGCGTGCTACGACTCCAATGTTGCGTCACGTCGTTTTTATAAATCTAGTCCTTGCATGTTTAATTGCCTACTTGTTTCCCTCCTTATTTGGGCGGTTCAACCTCGGTCCCATCTCGGGCCCGGGCCGGGTCGCCACACAGCCTGCTCGAGCGATTCAATGAGAATATGAAGCTCTTCCTTTCTCATGGGTTGAAACGATTTGATCCTGAGGCTACTAAGCAACTCTAAGGTGATCAACTTACGCATGTCGCGCCAAAAACTACCATATGGGGAGAAGGAAATGTTTCTTTGGTTGTATGATATGTGCTTCGCGGCTTCGTGTGGAGGCCTACTAGCGAAAATGAGATCGTGAGTTTTCAGGATTTGTTCAGCATGATGAGGAGACGAGATGATGATTATGGGTACGAAGCCGAAACGCATGTACATAATGGGTTCGTGCTTTTGGGCTAGTTTACACAAATCTTGGTGAACATTTTTACCTACAAGATGAAGGTGACCTAAAATGGGAATCCCTCTGGGACTCGGAGGAAATGTTTTGTGTTTGTTGTTCAGCCATGATTGTAGGAACAAAGTAAGCACAATCACTGCAAAGTACACTATCCATGTCCAGGCCATAGATATCATATATGATGAAGTTGAGCTAAGTGCACACATATATGTGTGGAGAGAGGGAGAGAGAGAGTTGAACCACGTGGAGAGGGAGAACCTAATGGTATCTACAAGTTATGACCTTTCAAAAAATATATTCCTCGTGACATGTCATCAGCTTATAATTTTTTTTCTATAAATCTATTCTCCATTATATATAAATCCATAAAAGCTTTATAGTATGGACCCACAACTAAATATTTAATTTTTTTTCAATATATATTTATTTTCAAAAATAAATATATCATTTTAAAACATATATATTTATAGAACAAATATAATACGTCCAAAAAATAATTTATATATTTTTTAATTTTATCTTTGAAAAAAACATTTTTACCAATATTTATAACCACATACTCAAGGGCATTAAAGGAAATCATTCATTTCATCAATATTTATAATACAGTCAATTATTTTTTTGAAAAACGGCATATCGAGTCAAAGTAGACAATATTTTGAAAACAGAGAGAGTATATCTTTCTAGAACATAAAAAATTATAGTATGTATTATACATATTGATGTAATGTGTGGTTTCCTTTAATACCCTTTAATGTGTGTTTATAATTAAAGTATGTAGAAAAAATAAAGATAAAGTGGTAAAATTATTTTCCTAAAAAATAAAGATTTGAAAGAAAACAATTATTTTAGAACAAATAAAAAAGGAAAGAAGAATAATTATTTGAAAACGGAGGGAGTACCATGTCTAACAAATAGGTTATACATTTTTAATCTAAAACAAAGAAAGAAAATGACAACTTGACAAGTGATAAACCGGTTCAAGAACATAGAGCTTTTGTAGGCATGGAGTGATGAGGTGCATCTAGGGGTGGCAAAATGAGTGTTATGGATAATCATGGATTAGCCTATTATCCGTAGTTATTCATGAATAATAAACAAACTTATGATTATCCATAATACTCATTTTACCACCCCTAGATGCAACACTCCATTTGTGATAAAGCTTTATAAATAATTTTTAAAGCTTTACGAAAAGGATAAGAAATGGGTGTTGCTCTAAGGATAAGAAATGGGTGTTGTATGCATACAATTGTCCAAGTTTATCAATTCCTTACAAAACAATTAGGGTTAGTGCACCTTGGTCCCTATATTATGAAGAAATCAAAATTTTGTCCCTCTATAACGCAAATGCACACTTGTGATAAAAGTTGGTAGTTTTTGCACACAGATGGTCCTTAAGCTCGATGTCATTAGTGGCTTGTCAGTTTAGTGAGATTAGAAGGATCAAGTAATACAAATTGAAAGCTCAAGGTATTAATTTAAAGTAAACATCTTCGGAAGAACATCCATAATACTCACCAATTTCTTTTAGAAATTTGTGTGTTTATTGTAACTAAGCTTAACAAATTTAATTTCTGGAAATTTAATTATTAAGTTTTATTATTTATTTTAGTTATATGTTCAAAAAATGCTCATGATTTTTCACCTTTTTTTAATGTAATGAAATTGGTATATAATTGTAAATAAAACACATTAAATAATTATAAAAATTATTTTTTAATTATTTATTTAAAATAAATATTTAAGAAAATACTTTTTATTTTCACCAAATTCAGTTTTTAAAATTTATGAATGTGCATATTGTAAATAAAACATATTAAATAACTTTTAAGAAATTAGTTTGTTAGAAACTTAACTTAAAACCTTAATGATGACTAAACCTTAATGAAACTCCAAAAACAAAAACACACACATATACACTTGAAAATTTCAGAAAATCCAATGACCGGCGATCCATAAAACTCATAAGAACATAGCAATTCTTATGCAGGTAATTTCTAAAAATTATAGTAAAAATCATGTGTACTTTTCCAAAAAAAATATTTTATATAAGTTATAAAAATTACTAATTAATCAATTCAAAATTTAAAAAGTTATTTTATGAATTTTAGTTAGAATATACACCCCAATTTTCAAATTACTGATTTCTATAAATAAGAAAATTGATGAAAATCATGAGTGTTTTTGTAAGCATATTTATTTGAAGTGCATTAAACTTCCAATTTATACAACTTGATTCATCTAATACTCTAATGACATCTAACTCAGGGACTATGGTTGCACAAAAATGGTCAACTTTAGTCACTAGCGTACATTTCATTATATAAGGACTAAATTCAAAAGAAGTTCATAGTATAGGGAGCACTAGTGCACTTAGCCCAAACAATGCCAATTCATTCATGCTCTCCGTTTCTAAATAAGTATATTATTATTTTTATTGAGTAGGTCTCCATCAAACGATTTTAGGGATTTTAATATGTAAAATAAACCTATCCTTGCTAAATGAGCTAAGATTCAGTAATCTCAGTATAATCTTTCGAATTTTGAAAATTACATCGTCACCTCTCGCGTGTATAAATGCAGAGTGTAACTTTTTAGCATTAAAAGTATAAGTTTTCAATATAAAATATGTCATTTTTCAACATAAAATGTCACTTTGCATTTTTAATAAAAAAATATCATTTGTTTCCTTTAAAAGATGTTAGTTTTTTGTATTAAATATGTTACTTTTTATATTTAAATATGTTACTTTTGGTCTTAAATGTGATAATTTTTTTTAAAAAAATACTACTTTGCATTATAAATGAAAACCGTCGGTGTGAAACAGTAAAAGTGTCATTTTATTGCATTGAAAGTGTCACGTTTTAATATTAAATATGTCACTTTTGGCAACTACTAAAGTGTCACTTTTCAGTATTGAATGTGTTATTTTTTTAATATTAAGAGTGTCACTTTTTAGTATTAATATTGTTTCTTTACATTATAATGAAAATTATGCTCCCCCCGTTTTTCAAAGTATTGTCTGGGTTGACCCGACACACGGTTTAAGTAATCGGATTTGTAAAAGGGTTTGGAGGCTAATTTTCGAGGTGTCGAGGTAGGAAGGGGTTAGACACACAACTCGCCTTTTCGGTCTCAAAACAAGTTTTTTGGCTAAATGTTATATTTATTTAATAGTTGAAATAAAATATTTTAAATATATATTTGCATATATATAAGGAAATAATTACAAACTTACAGCAGCCTCCTTTCTGGAGTTACAAATACATTTATATAGATTTGGTCATAATAATGGCACTTTTTAGTGCTATTTTCTATAGAATTTCGGGCAACACATCTCCTTATTTTGTTTACATAGAACTATTTTAAATAGCACTTTTATACATAAAAACTTTAATCGACCTACCTCTTGAAACGTGGGGGTTTTATCCCGTACCAAACTCCTTATTGGTAGGCCCTAGGGTGTGCTCGCTCTGGCCTACAAGGAGAGTGAATTTTTTTTCTTTTTGACTGATTTCGGGCAGCGTGACTGCTTCGTTTAGTTACTTTTCGCCTTGGGATCCGGGTGACACAACTGCTTGCTTTGACTGGATTTGCTGGCTAGCTGGTGTCGGAAATCGGGAAGAGCAACTATTTGCTTTTTGCTGATTTGATGTTCGGATTTGGGTAGGGAAACTGCTCTTTTTGGCTTTTTCGAACCAGTGGAATAGGGCGGAATCCTAGCAGGGCAACTAGGTTTCACTTTTACCGGAGGGTTTTGGTGTTTGAGGGAGATTTGACCGAGCTTCCGGGCTAGAAGGAAAAATTCCTTCGACGTTCTCTCAACTGCGCGGTGAACTCACTGCGTAACTGTGTTTTCACTGTGTGTTCCTTGTTTCACTCTTGTGAATTCTGAAAGCCTGGGGCCTCTATTTATAGGCTGGGAGGAGGCTTCCTTCGTGATTAAGTGTTTCCTTTTGACCTTTATCGGTTTGTACCGTGCACTGAGAGAGTTGCACCAAAAGCAAACTGCTACAAGAGAATGGGGACTATTGGGCACTGCCCATAGTGAGGCTGGGCGCGGTGCCATGGAGGGCTTGGGGTAGCGCCCAGGCTGTTTTTTCTCTATTTTCTGGAACTTCGGCTTCGTGCAATTCACTGTTTATTCATCCTGCTTTTTTCTTTGCATTTTCAACCTTGTAACTTGACATTCGTTAGTCTTTTTAACAGGTCTTGATATTTCATGTCATGTCACTTACCAGGGGTACGAAATTGGGGTGTCTACAATACCTTAGTGTTAGATTGGTAACCTTCGTCTTGGCTAAGGGGTAAACTAGAAAAAAAGTTATAAAGTGATATGAAAATGACACAAAACTTAGGTTGGGTGTGGCAAAGTGGGACTTCACAGATACTTTGGTGGAATTTTGTATTTTTTAGTGCAACTATATACTTTGGGGTTAAGAGTTTGATTCTCCAACGCAATAATTTTTTTTAAAAAAAAGAGTCATAAATTCCGAAAACAACATAAGCAAAGTCTCCAACAACAATGTGATTATCTAAGATAATAAGTTTGAATTGTTTTCAAGTTACACGTTGATAATGAATGAATTCATATTTGATATTACAAAAAGAGATTTAAAAATAAGCAACAAAAAAGACAAATATGTAGGATACGTTACTATACAATGACTAAAAGCATACATCATAAATGACCAAAAAACAAAGTATCAGAAATGCTAAACACACAACAACATAATTTATAAGTCTAAAAAACTCTAAAGATTAAAACACACAAAAATCTAATAATTAAAAGTCAACAAAAAAATGAAAGAACTAACAAATCATTTTTAAAAAATCATTAACACCATGTGCAACGCACGTGAACCATACTAGTACAAATAAAAAAACTTTATATTCTTTAGTCTAGATACTTTGTTTTGTATATATTGGGGATTTTTGTATTTGGTTTTCTTATTGTTACTAACAATTTTGCAGGAGGCTCAAAATTGAAACGAGTGATATTTATTTTCCCTTCGCGATAGCGTGGACATGATTTATTTATTTCTTTCACGGGGATTAGGACAAATTTATAATTAATAGCATTAGATTGTTTCTATGTTTTATTTGCTTATCATAGTAGAGGATGTCGTCTCGAGGCACGTGTTCGTTTCATCCCATTTCAGGGATCGATAACAAATAAACAAACAAAAAACAACAGTTTTTTTTTACTTTCTTTATCTACTTTATATTACTGTAAATTTTTTTTACTTTTTTAAAAAATAGATGACTCACACATGTACACTCACATAAAAATGTATAAAACTGCTACCTTTTTAACCCAGATAAAAACGCTGAGGGAACATACGTTCATAAAGCCTGGATCTAACAGCTAAAATCATCCCGCTCTGCGCCCATTAAGGAAGGGCTTACGGGGTGTAAGTTGCATAGCCGCGTATATATCATGTATATCTTTCTAGGACACTTCATTTGCTGTCGATTTTTATACCTCAAAGTTATTGATCAATCCTATGTGCACAAATAACAAAAAAGGAGAAAGCCATTAACCAAAAAGAGTTGAAGCGGAAAAAAAATTATGATCGCATGGTTAACAAAAAATGCACTTGGATTGATCAATAGTTTTGATGGTATCCCTAGATCATTTGATGGGCGGATCCCGAAAATAGTATAGACCCTTCGCCATAGATTTGTCCAATCTTGGGGAGTCGATATGCATGTGTAAATCGAAGGTCTTATACTATGGAGAAAGAATCCAGTATTCCAAAACTTAATCAAAGTGTCAAAACAAAGCTATGATTGTCCGACCAATTTTTAGGAAAAAATGTATGTTATAAATGCACGTTGTACTTCTCTTCCCAACATCCTGAGCCATGCCTTCTCACACACCACCTCAACCGTTTTCTCAAAAACCTAGCCCGAATCTGGTAAAAGGGGAATAACACTAGATGTCTGACAAGATACCCGAGGTCAAGCTCGTTACAAGTGTGAAAAGTATAGATCTGAGCGAAATGAATGAGGAAGAATAGACTTCTAGAGGTACTGACACATGGGTTGTCAGATACACCCCGACCCCAGCATTCCGAGAATGGCTGGAACAAAAGTTAGATGCACATATGTAAAATGTGATAAGCCAAGTGATCGGGACTCTTTTGGGAGGTTTAGCAGAAATATTTAATCAATTTTCTTTACGATTCAAAGAATCGCAAGCCTCGGTTGATAATCCTCCTCCCTTCCCAAATGCCAATACCCCCTTTCCCAAACAACAATGCCTTTTCCCAAAATACTAACATGCTCAATGCCAATTCCCCTTTCCCAAATACCAACTTTTTATCCAAAACACCATCATTCCAATTCCAAATACCTACATTCCTCCGTCTCAAGGCATTCCATTTCCAAACACCGATCATACACCATCATATCCCAATACTCTTCACCAAAAAACATCCCTCATCAGTGATCCAAAAAGTTATGTCCCTCAAAATTCCGGAGCAGTCTTCACCTTACGTGTGGCATATGGAGCACAAGTAGGAGTGATCAATATGGCCTCTCCATACAATACTTATCAAGTAGGACAGGGGCCTTTAATGACGAGCACATACACTATGTCTCTTGCACAATGTTGGTCTGATTAAGAGCCAAAGGCTGAAGAACTCAAAGCCCCAGGTTTCAGTGAGGAATGTACAAAGTTGTGAAACTGTGATGACATCAAAGGCCCCAATGCACATGTACGAAGCTCACCATACGACAAGGGTACCAAGTCCCAATCAAGTATCACGTCCCACTCAAAAGGTAAGAAGGGACACCATAAAGGACAAAGACATTTTGACAATCTGACTACTCAAATATTTGTGGTTTTTCAAGCGCTAATTGGTCACGGTAAACTCAAGCCATTCGAGGGTTATAAACCCCCAAATCCTTTGTTGCCCATTTGGGACCATTCAAAGTATTGTGAGTACCACCAACTTAGTGGTCATACTACTGATGCATGCTACACACTCATAAATGCCATTCAGGATTTCATCGAAAAACGTGGTTATGAGCATTAAAGAACATCCACGGTGAAGAGAAAGCTCTTAAGGCTCATAGAACCTCAAAGTACCCCCATTGTATATACCCACAAATGGATACTAATCTACCCTCTCACCCAAACCAAGCCTCTCATTTGTTAATCCTACCTAATTTATCCCTTCGCTTTGTTGTTCCTCTGTCTACCTCCCTACCTCATGCTATTCAGGAAACACTACCTGATCATTTTTCAGCTGAAGAATCTTCCATTGCCTCCTCATCTAACTCCTCAAAGTCTACATCTGTGGATGAATCTTTCCTCACTCCTTCTCACTTGGCCTACAGAAAGGTAAGGAGACAACAAGCCATCATTTTTCAAGATCTCCAGCAACCTACTGGGAAGAAGACTATTTTCCCTGATATCATTTCTGAGTCAAACCCAGCACCTACTTCTCCTGCTCCTACATATCCCTTATCTACATTCTTCCCACCTGACCTTGAAGATGAAGGAATTCAAAACTTTCAGCTCTTCATGAATGCCCCAGGCTCTTCTCAAACACCAGCTCCTGAGCCTACTGACCCTTCTCCACCTGGCACACTCTCTGTTTCAGCCAAGTTAGATATGCTCTATGTATATCATCTCCAAATGAAAGAAGCCTTCACACATCATACCAATCACTTGCCACTCTTCAACAACAAGTTGCTTCTCTACTTCCCAATCTCATACGATAATCACAATTGAGGTCCAAGTCGCTAGCGCTTTGTCAGCTGCACCTAGGGAAGCTCACATGGATGATTGGAGAACCATTCTGCTTTATCAATAGGAGTGGGCAAATAGAACTTTCAATTTCAAGGCCGCTATGCTTCAAACCATTCAGAGGAGAAGAAATGAGAGCAAGAGCGATGCATTCTCGTGAGATTTTGACAAGATTCTCGACAAAGACTTGGTCTTAAGCCATCTCGGCCAAGGATCGAACCTAAAGTTGAAAAGGAACCTAAGGAGTCGATGTTGGTCCATCACCGCCGCTCAAGCCGACAAACCCATCGAAGGATCCACATCGCCCATCGAATGAACCGAACTAAAACTCTCTTAAACTCTTAAACTTTTTAGAACATCGCTTTACTTGTAGTAGACAATTAATTCCTTTCGGTTTTTAATTCCTCAGTAACTTTAATTTATCTCTTATATATGTGGCTTACTAACATTGTTTTGCAGAATATAAGTTCTCTATAAAATGCTCTTTTGCTTTTAGTGAATGGTTTTAAGAAAATAGAGGAGATTGTTGAATCTTGCCTTGTTTTAATTTTCTTAAAATCATCC
Organism: Codonopsis lanceolata; assembly: GCA_013146195.2. NCBI lineage: Eukaryota > Viridiplantae > Streptophyta > Magnoliopsida > Asterales > Campanulaceae > Codonopsis > Codonopsis lanceolata. The sequence continues at coordinate 10,901 of JABEVN020002603.1, forward strand.
TACTTTTGTCGACCAAGAACTTATAAGTTATTATGTTTTTGGTGCACCTTACTATAATTCTTTGTCGACTACTTTGATCGATTGACCTTCGCTCTAAAGTGTCGCTTTACCTCTTTTTACTTGAACATTTCATAGTACCGACACTTTCCTATTTTGTATTTGGTAGATATTCTCAGAAGATATTTTTCTAACAGATCCATGTGATCTTGTGAGAAGATACACATGCATAGCTTAACACATTTCAAATTCAAATGTGTTCCTAACGGGCTGCTCTTCAAGATCATCTATAACACTACTAGAAAAATGACCTTTAGTGACGGAATTTTCCGTCGCTAAAGGCAAAATTCCGTCGCCCCTCCCCGACGGAATTTTCCCTGCCGCTAACTGTGCCGATTTCGATTGTCGCTAAAGCAGTAGTTTTTATGCCGACGGACCGAATTTCCGTCGCTAAATGTTGATTTTCAGCTGATGTTGATTTTCGGAATTTTTCCGTCGCTAAAGGCTTTTTTAATTAATTAAAATTGAATTTCAGCTGGAATTTTTCCGTCGCTAAAGGCTTTTAAATTAATTAAAATTTAATTTCAGCGACGAATTTTTCGTCGCTAAAGGCTTTAAAATTAAATAAAATTGAATTTCGGGGCGGAAATTTATCCGCGTAAAGGCTTTTTAAAATTAATTAAATTTGAATTTCATTGACGAAAATTCCGTCGCTAAAAGGCGTTTTAAAAAATTAATTATATTTGACAATGACGGAAAATTCCCGTCGCTAAAGGCTTTAAAATTTATTAAATTTTAACTTTTGACGGAAAATTCCGTCCGCTAATAATGTAAAAAAATTTAAAAAAAAACCCCAAAAATACTATTATTTTTGTACCTGATAATATAACAATTAATACAAAATAAACAATAATATAAAACCAATTTAAAACATCAAACTATAAATGTTATTACAACAATCCATGTAAATTATATATAACAATTAATACCAAAAACTTGTTTCTAGAGTTAACTTGTAAATTTAAACTTGTATAAATCCATGTAAACGATATCTAATAAAAAAAAACTAAAAATAAAATTAAAAAAATACTACGACATGAGTATCAAAAAAAACTTCATCTTCACGACAATCAGCTAGAAAACATGTCTAAGTAAAATTACTATTTTGATTAAAAATCAACAAGAAAAAATAAGTCATTGTTTTCATATGATCAAACAAGAAGCTTACCATAGAAATACATTTATGGCATAATCATCATTTCTTTGCTTTTTTTGTTGGAAGAACCTAAACATGTACAAGTTATCCAAAATCAATTAGTTAATAATAATAACAAAAAGGGTCCAACCCTATTTCCCACACCCCCAATATGAGTATTAAACCAGAGGAATGGAAAAAGAAGAAATGGAATGAATGTCGCTTGAAAGTAAGCACGTTCGATTTCAAAGTCCCCCAACGTACATACAATTATGTTGTTCGGTTTCAAAGTCAATTAAACTACAACCATGGATTTCATAGCATCAGCATGGCTACCCAGCTAGCAAGCGTACATAAATCGATGTTTAAACATTAATACACTAAATTTACACTAACACCCTCTTTGTTTCTTACCATTTACACTAACACCCCCCCTAAACGTACATACAGTTATCTTTTTTGGTTTCAAAGTCAATTAAACTACAACCATGGATTTCATAGCATCAACATGGCTACCCAGCTAACAAACGTATATAAATCGATGTTTAAACATTAATACACTAAATTTACACTAACACCCGTTTATTTCTTACTATTTACACTAACACCCCCTAAACGTACATACAGTTATGTTATTCAGTTTCAAAGTCAATTAAACTACAACCATAGATTTCATAGCATCAACATGGCTACTCATTTAACAAACGTACATAAATCGATGTTTAAACATTAATACACTAAATTTACACTAACACCCGTTTATTTCTTACTATTTACACTAACACCCCCTAAACGTACATACAGTTATGTTGTTCGATTTCAAAGTCAATTAAACTACAACCATGGGTTTCATAGCATCAACATGGCTACCCATCTAATAAACATACATAAATCGATGTTTAAACATTAATACACTAAATTTACACTAACACCCGTTTATTTCTTACTATTTACACTAACACCCCCTAAACGTACATACGCTTACGTTCTTTTGGTTTCAAAGTCAAATAAACTAAAATCATGGATTTCATAGCATCAACATGGCTACCCAGCTAACAAACGTACATAAACCGATGTTTAAACATTAATACACTAAATTTATACTAACACCCATTTAATTCTTACCATTTACACTAACACCCCTCAACGTACATACAATTATATTTTTTGGTTTCAAAGTCAATTAAACTACAACCATAGATTTCATAGCATCAACATGGCTACCCAACTAACAAACGTACATAAATCGATATTTAAGTATTAATACACTAAATTTACACTAACACCCCTCAACGTACATACAATTTGTTTTTTTTGGTTTCAAATCAATTAAACTACAACCATAGATTTCATAGCATCAACATGGCTACCCAGCTAACAAACAAACATAGCATCAACATGGCTACCCAGCTAACAAACATGCTTTTATGAAAAGGACTGGAAAAAGAAACTAAATAGAAAAAAGAAACAAAGGTACCATTCACTGAAGTATGAACTGAAACACGTACCCATGCAAAATTTTCACAACCTTCTCATCTATTAGAGGATGGTAAATCCCGACAACTCCAGCATCTCTCATCCTTAGTAAGTTAGTTCTAGCCCCAGTAGAAGGATCCTTCATAACAATGTAACCTACCTGCAAAGGTACCATTCACTAGCATTATTTATGTGACGACCCGACCCGGATTCCGGAACGGAATCCCAACGTCGCATCGCTAGGACAAGGCAAGAAGAGGACAAGCACTTAAAATAATAGTGCGAGTCGGACAGTCGAGCTAACAAGCTCTAGACAAGAACAAGAAGTAGTACTAAAAATACGGGTTTATAAAAATTCAAGATGGCTTAAGTTTATTAAGGAAAGGTAGTTCCGAGCTATGAAGTTCGAAACCAAGGCCAAAGATACCAAGAGAGACATAAATCTCAAGAAGGAAAGAAAAAGAAACTCGCGTGCCGCAACATTGCAGACGCTGGACAAACCATCGGCACTCCAGGCCGGCGTTACAGCAAGGAACCAACCTGATATAACACATACCCACGGCTAAAGCATACCGGGGTTAACTAACAATAAAAAAAATAATAACTAGGATAGAGAAAAGCCCCAAAGCCACAGCGTGCTTGGGAGACAACAGAATATAAAAACCAAAGCTATGGGCAACGACACAACACGTCGGCCCAAGGGAGAACCAAAACAAAACCCAATTATTCTACCCGACTGTAAAGTCTAATTAACTTTACAATACAACGAGCTCACAAGAATAGTAAATATGATATACAAGCCAAGGATGCTAGAGAGATAGAAGTACACAAGTTACTACTCGGAAATAGACTGTTACAATCACGGACACGCGTACTAAGCTCGAGCCATCGATCAACTGGGGTCTGCTACAGTCACGTACTATACGTCCTCAACACGACTTCCGAACTGCAACTAGAAAACAAAGTACGGGGTGAGTCATAATGACCCAGTACGTTACTACTAAACAATGTGACATAATTTGAATGTTGCTATAAAAGGAAAAGATATCATTTTACGACGAAGACCCAGTAAGTCGGGTTGTACTGAGTGAAAACCGATCCTTTACCGGACTACCGAGAGAATCAGGGTGAACCCCTGCTCACAAACAAATAAACAAGTCGAAGCATGGCACAAGAATAATCATGATTATGGATGTATATCTATTCGTAGGACATCCCACCTCTCATAGAATAATTAAATAGAAGTATGCACATTTATAAATATACATGTACCAAGTCCCTCATAGGATTATCAAGTGTGGTATGTAAATTCATTTATGTACCAAGCAATTCATTCGTGGAAGTTTATCATGTAAGGATATGCATATCTACAATTATATACATACGAAGACAATCAAGGTAAATCAAGTAAGAGTATGTATATCTACATATATATACATATGCAGGTAATCAGGGGAAAATCAAGTAGGAGTATGCATATCTACGCATATACGCATCATACAATTCACAGGCCTATTACGAAAGTCAAGCGATCAAGAGCAAGTATATATATAAACATTTAGTTTACATATTCGGGATAGCACTTTGTTTTCACAAATGCTAGAAGAAATCCACATATAAGGGGATAGGATATAATCTGGTACCGCCATGTAGCTCCTGCAAGATAAATCAGCATCGTGAACATGCTCAGTTGCATGTACGAGATGGTACATCGACCTGTGATAGTATTATTCCAAGCGCCCATAATGGTTACACAAGGTACTCTTCTCCAAAGTGATCAAGAATGGAGGGTGTGCCCGCTTCTCGGTTCGAACCCATCTCTATCACGAATCTCATGATTCGTAACTGAAGACGAATTGTCAACCGTGGAAGGCAAGGCAAGACAAGTAAGACAGCAAGACAAGGCAATGCAGACAAGACACAAGAAGCAAGACAAGACAGACAAGGCAGTAAGACAAGACAGTAAGACGAAGACAGTAAGACAAGGCAATGCAGACAAGACAGACAAGACAGTAAGACAAGACAGCAAGACAGTAAGACTTATCGGGAAAACAAGTAATATTTACTTATTTAAGAAATCAAGTAAGGGCACAAGAATAGCGGTCTCATTCAAGTCAGGTGGGCATGAATTAAATTAAGAATCTCGAAACTAGTATTCTAGTTAAACGGATTTCAAGCGTTGCAGGGATTTATCGTGGAGTCGGTATTGTTAAACGACCCACTAGCATCGACTGCGTCGAGTCATTTCTATAATTCCAGTCAAATAGAGTTTGAACACTATATGTGTCCAAGACTCCTTTCTAGGTTCTTGTTCACGGCAGGGTTAAGTTCTCGTTCCATTTAGGAACCTTAGTTCAAATTTACTAAGACAAGTATAAAAGGTGGAACCCTAAGTTGATTATCGTCAAACTAAGCTGGGTTCAATTTCAAGTTCGAAATTCCATTGGTTGATAGAATCATCAATCAAAGCACGTTGATACTCACTAGGAAGATCATTATGGAGATAAGACACACCCTATGCTTGGAGGTCAAAATCTCAAGTAGACATAGAAGTTCATGCATCATTCACAAACCAATCTTATCAAGCTCAGTTCTATAAAGTCATAATATATATAACCCTATAAAATCCACTCGAGGTTCTCTTTAAGGACTAAAGATCAAGTATGCCCTTCTGGAAGAAAAGGAGACTGAAGATTACTCAAGGTTCATCAATTAACCATGTTATGGTATTTCATAAGTCCATTACCACACATAGACGACTATTCAGTCATCTTTACGACAACTCAAGATACTCATCATAGAGGTTACTAAGGCATACACAGTTCGAATATCCTCCCTAAGGAAGGATGGTCACGAAGAAATCCCGGATTTTCCAAGGAGAGTAACAAGGTTCCCAAGTAAAGTCATATATTACATTCCTACCAATCTTGGGACTTCATTAAGAGTCCAATAGTATTATTGGTTCTAGTTCGTAACTGAACCCATTCAACACGTCTTTCATTCGAGTTACGCATTCTCGACTCACACATAAACCATCCGAGGACTAGCGATAATCTCGCACTTAACATCAATCAAGAGGCTCAATTAGAGTTCTAAGCCAAGAGTCAATCTTATTATCAATTTGGTCTCACCCGAGGAATTCTCAAATTTTCGCAATTGAGATTCAATGAACACAAGAAGTAATAGGAATTTATCCTAAGGTTCGAATAACAATTTTATAAATAAATTGACTTCATTTGGGTCAATCTACAAAGTTCCAAATTTCTAGTTCGAGGCATAAATTCGGGATTTACGATTTATCCGGGTTTCTAACCCCACAAAAATCAATCTTAATCATAATAATTCCAATATACTCAATAACCCATTTGGTTTCAAACCCTAACCAAAAATCTATTGATAGCCATGGAAACATATCATACTGACATGTATAACAACAATAAATCACAAGGAACAAGTTTCTAACAATCTATCATCAAGATACTTGTAGAGAGAGAAACTAGGGCTTAAGTAACGTACCTCAATCGGGCCACAAACTTCTAGGATGTGGAAGACAAACCGAGGGGAAAGACTCTACTCGGCGAGGGCTTCGCGATGGCGGTCACGGCTCGACAATCCGATGGCCGGAACTCCGGGAATCGGCAATTCTCCCATGGAAGCTCCTTCTCCCTCTCTCTCTCTAAACTCACGATTGAATGGTGAAAATGAGAGAGGAAGAGGATGAATTGGGGTTATAAAGGGTTAGGAATGACCATCCTGCCCTTCCTAGCTGTGGACAAGGCAAAGAGGAGGGGTTAAAATAGGGGTAGAATAGGTATTTCACACCAAAAATCAAAACAGGGAAAGAAATCCCGTAGCTGTTCTGCAGGTGAGGCGGGCGCCTCACCATGCTCCATGCGGCCGCCTCACCCTCCCCGCACAAGGTTGTTTCTCAAGATTCCAGGCGGCGCCTCACTCCATCCCACGCGGCCGCCGCCTCGGCTCTGAACCTCCAAAACTTGAATCTAAACTTGATCTAAATGATCCCAAACTTATGGGCAACCATTCTAAGGTCTAACCCAACTCAAAACAAGTCTAAAACACACCCAAACAACTCCAGAAACAACTCGGAGCGGCCAGGAAGGGGTAAACAATAGGGACTGACGAACGAACTCGAAATCAAGCAGCAATGAAAGGAGACTTTTAAGGCAAGTCTAAGGGCTAGTGAAGAAGCTTAAATACTTGTAGGAAGTTAGATAACAACTAGGGAAATAAGAATCCCAAAGGAGAGGCGTTAGCACTCGATTCCCCGAATTACGCCGATAGAGAGCGAGGCTATCTCCAAAACTTCCAAATCTTCGATAGACTTAAGGAACACCTCAACTTGAAGTCTAACACATCTAAACATGTTAACAAACCATCTTAAAAGAGGTCTAGACCCAAACAGAGGTCACGAACACAAAAGCGGAAGTAAACCCTCAATCGCGTCGCATTAGACTATCGTCGAGTCACGACTTGTGACTTTAACTAGTTAAGGTCTGGAACATATGGAACTAATATATGGCTCTATCTGCCTCACTGAATTATAAGGTTCTACCTCAAGCCGAGTAGCGAGGTTACGGTGAACGACACGCCAAGGCAATAAGGTCAATTACACGAGAGGTTCGGGGTCTTACAATTTATGGAAACGAGAACAAAATACTCATTTCCTAATAAAACAATCACCTCAACGATGGAAAGCAGGTGAATAGCAATACAATTTTTAGGCTGAATGGATAGCATGACTCGGTTCAAAGCTGAGAAGATCCGGTATTTAATTTGCAATAGTAAGAGTTGTTGAGCCTTGTCTCTATATGTTGCACGAGAAAGAATCATTACCTTGAGCAAACTTGTTCAAACTTGTTAAGGTGTCAACATATATTTTGTTTTGTCTTTTACTTTGATTTTTCTAGATTCTAAATTTTCTTTCCACTTTTTTAGTTTAGCACTAAAACCCTAATTTCATTCATCAAAAGAATAATGATATCGACTAATAACATGTATAATATTGCCATCTTGCATGTGTTTGCCATCCATCCCTCACTTGGGGAAAACATAAGAGCTTAAAGGCAATCATTGGTGTAGTCTATGACTCTTCAAATTGGATATTCACAAGTTTTAACCAAGAACTTTAGATAACACAAATAATATGTAAATAGGTAAGGAATAAAACTTACATTAAACCTACATTGGAAAATAAAGCGAAGTAATAACATTATTTGGACCCCTCAAATTGATGCATAGTCAAAGATATAGCGCTAACATCTCAATTTCTAATATATATCCTTACAGATCCATTTTTAGATTCAAGGTTTAGTTTACATTAAAGCTTAGCTTTTGAAATTCAAGTTCCAAGATTCACACCACAAGCAAAATAGGACTATTGGGAACGTGTCAGTAACACCTAATTGTTGAAGTAAAGAACAATTAAAACAATTAATATATATATATTCTATAAAAAGTCAAACTAATAAATCCAAACAAATCAAGTCCATCATCGATGTTATCGATATCTGGTTGGTGCGAATGCATGCAAATTCTCTATGGATGTCAAACAAGAAGGGTAATATTTATACACACACCCACACACACATTTATAAAACATAGACTCGACTCCACTTCTAAAGTCCATCATCGATGTTATTGATATCCTAAACCAATTCTGAGCTTAGATCCAATTTTCCAATCTATTACATTCCAATTTAGGTTAAATTCTCCACACAATCAAAAATTCCATGAACAAGAACACAAATACCAAGATAAATTAGAAAAGTAAAATAAAAATACCGGGCATCACAAGCCGTAGAAATATCGGTGGGAGCGGCAATGACCTTGCCAGGTTCGAGCTTGAATTGCTTCTTTGGCATTAGTCTTAGTAGCCCCTTAGAACAATACGGAGGCTGTAGCTTGAATACTAGTCTCCTCCTCGCATTTCTCTAAACTCGACCCTCTTCTTTATCGATCCTACTCGATATCCCTCAATTGCTCGTTGTTGAAATAATTTCACATTTCCAAACTTCGCCCCACGAAATCACACCAAGCCTAAATTGTGTTATACACACACACACGCACACACGGGATGTGCGGATGGAGGAGAACAAAACGGAAGGGGCCGCGGCAGACGGGTTGGCCGGATCTTAGGAGATCGGAGGAGGAGGCGGCAGAGTGAGGGATGGCTTGGATCAGCTTGGATTGGAAATTTGAGATGGAGGATGGCGGTGTTGGGCAAGATAGAGATTGAGGCGTTTAGCGTCGGGATGGAAGAAGAAGGGAGGAAGAGCAGGGTTTGAGAAAAGAAAAGAAGGAGATTGCGGTGGGTGTTGAAGATGGCGGGCTAGGCTAGTTCGCCAGGAGAAAGAAGAGATGGAGTCGGTGATTTCTGAGGAGAAGGAGGGTAGGCGGGAAGAGAGAGGAGAGAGAGATTTCGCGCTTTTTCTTTTGGGGATGGGATTGATGTCCTAGAGTGATTTAGGGATTATGAGGAAAAATTTTTTTGGGCGGTAGTTTTAATATTTCGGTGGAGGGAGTTTTAATATTTCGCCAAATCCCTTTGTATTTATATATAATAATAATAATAATAATAATAATGATAATAATAATAATGATAATAATAATAATGATAATAATAATAATGATAATAATAATAATGATAATAATAATAATGATAATAATAATAATGATAATAATAATAATGATAATAATAATAATGATAATAATAATAATGATAATAATAATAATGATAATAATAATAATAATAATAATAATAATGATAATAATAATGATAATGATAATAATCATAATAATAATAATAATAATAATAATAATAATAATAATAATAATAATAATAATAATAATAATAATAATAATAATAATAATAATAATAATAATGATAATAATAATAATAATGATAATAATAATAATCATGATAATAATAATAATCATGATAATAATAATAATCATGATAATAATAATAATCATGATAATAATAATAATCATAATAATCATAATCATGATAATAATCATAATCATGATAATAATCATAATCATGATAATAATCATAATCATGATAATAATCATAATCATGATAATAATCATAATCATGATAATAATCATAATCATGATAATAATCATAATCATGATAATAATCATAATCATGATAATAATCATAATAATCATAATAATAATAATAATCATAATAATCATAATAATCATAATCATAATAATAATAATCATAATAATCATAATAATCATAATAATCATAATAATCATAATAATAATAATCATAATAATCATAATAATAATAATCATAATAATAATAATAATCATAATAATCATAATAATAATAATAATAATCTAATAATAA
>JABEVN020002604.1:0-20984 GCA_013146195.2 Codonopsis lanceolata
CGCCACGCTAAGTTGCCACGCTGCTGCTGCCAAGCTAAGCCATGTTGCTGCTGCTACCGCTGCTGCTGTTCACATTTGCCAAGCTGCTGCCGCGTGCTGCTTGCCAAGCCACGCCACGCTAGTTGCCAAGTTGTTGCTGCTTTCAAGTTAACGCTTGCTAACTTGCTAAGCCACGCCACGCTTGCTGCCTGTTCGCTGTTGCTGCTTCGCCAAGTTAAGTTGCTAGTTAATGCCACGTTGCTTCGGGCTTGCTGCTGTTGCTTAATGCCACGCCACGCCACGCTAAGCCACATTGCCATATTCACACGCCACGCTAAGTTAGGGTTAAGTTTGCTGCTTCAAACATTGCTGAGTTGTCACGCTGGGTTGGTTAAATTGCTTACTTAAGCCACGTTGCCAACTTGCTGCTGCTGTTGTTGCTGTTGCCAGCTGCCGCTAAGCCAAGCTGCTTCCGCTGCTGCTGCCACGCTAGTTGCTGGAGTTGCCAGTTGAGCGCTGCTGCTGCTGCTGTTGCCAAGCCACGCGCTTGCGGAGCGTTGCTCAAGTTGCCGTGGCTGCTGCTGCTGCTGCTGTTGCCACGCTGAGTTAAAGCCGGTGCGGGTTACGCTGAGCGGGTTGTCGTTAAGTTGCTGTTACATTGCTGCTATTAACGCTATGTTACGTTGCTGTCAAGTTGCTAAGTTAGTTAATTCAGTTGCTGTTAAGTTAAGTTAGGGTTAACGTTAAGTTACGTTAAGTTGTTGTAATGTGAATGTTTTAATTTTTGAATTATATTGATGATAATCATTTTAATTATTGATATTATATTATTAAATTAACATTTCAAATATTATTTTTATTTAATTTCAATTTAAGTTAACGTTACGTTACGTTAAGTTACGTTGTTAAGTTGTTGTGAATGTTTTAATTTTTGTAATTATATTGAAGCTAATCATTTTAATTATTGATATTATATTATTAAATCAACATTTCAAATATTAATTTAATTTAATTTCAATTTAAGTTAAGTTAACGTTACGTTATGTTATTGTTAAGTTAAGTTAAGTTTAGTTGTTGTTTGTAATGTGAATGTTTTATTTTTTGTAATTATATTGATGCTAATCATTTTAATTATTGATATTATATTATTAAATTAACATTTTAAATATTATTTTAATTTAATTTCTTTCAATTTGTTAACGTTACATTACGCTACGCTAAGTTAAGTTAAGTTGTAATTTGAATGTTTTATTTTTGTAATTATATTGATGCTAATCATTTTAATTATTGATATTATATTATTAAATTAACATTTCAAATATTATTTTAATTTAATTTCAATTTAATTTCATATATTTTTGATAATTTATATTAATTAGAATTCAATTTAATTTTGCATTATCGCTGAGGAAATTTCGTCGTTGAAATTAAAATTAATTATTTTTAATCTTTAGCGACGGAAATTTCCGTCGAAATTAAAATTTATTATTTTTTAAAAATTAAAATTATTATTTTAAAAATACTTTAGCGACGGAAATTCCTCACCGAAATTCAATTTTAATTAAATTTTAAACGCCTTTAATGGAATTTTCCGTCGAAATTCAATTTTAATTAAATTTTAAACACCTTTAGCGATTTTAATCGTCACTCAAATTCAATTTTAATTAAATTTTAAGCCTTTAGCTTAATTTGAATTTTCCGTCGCTGAAATTCAATTTTAATTAATTTTGAAGCCTTTAGCTTAATATTCCGTCGCTGAAATTCAATTTTGATTAAATTTTAATCACCTTTAGCGAATGAATTTTCCTATCGCTGAAATTGGATTTTAATTAATTTTTAAAGCCTTTAGCTTACGAAATTTCCGCGTTGAAATTCAATTTTAATTAATTTTTAAAATCCTTTAGCGACTTGATCTTTAGCTTACCTGACGAAAATTCGTCCGCTGAATATTTCAGAAATTTAGAAATTTTCAGCGACGGAAAATTCCGTCGCTTGTGCAGATCTTTTAGCGACGGAATTTTCCGTCACTGATAAATTCCGTCGTCATGTTCAATTGGCCGCCTGCTGATTCCGTTAAAGAAATTTAAAAAATTCCGTCGCTGATAAATTCCGTCGCTGATGGTCAATTCCGTCGCTAAAGGTAAAATTCTGTCGCTAATCAGCGACGGAAAAATTCCGTCGCTAAGAATTCCGTCGCTGAAGGTACTGTTTCTAGTAGTGATTCATCTCGTCATAGCCTGGTCGAGCATTGGCCCTGCCTGCCCTACCGGGGGTCACCCCTTGGATCTACACTAACTACGGAGCGGCGGGGCGCCAAGTCGGCACCAAGCTCGCCTGCATACATAACGAGAGAAGAACGGAGGCTTGCTCTTCAAGACAAGTCAAAGGTTTCCATGTTTGAACATGACACTTATCATATCTGCTCCTTCATCTACGCGGCCAGCCGCCTTTCATGCCTAAAATCAAGGGATTCTCTCCTTGATTGATTAGGTATCTAAGGAAAGTGAATCCTAGACGGATTCAACCACATTGGGGGCCTATAAATACCTCTTCATAAGCTATAAACAAGGTACACACACTTTCTTGAGCTTTGTCACACTGTCAAATTACTTTCAGACTCTTTTTCACACGAAAACTTACTCTCACGCCGGAGGAGTTTCGCGAGGCCCTGCCTTGCACTTCTACTCAGGTTTTGTGTGTTCTTAGACAGGCTCAAGGAAGCAGATTCAAGCTCAGATATCATACCCCACGTACAGACGGCCCAAGCTGCATCTTTGCCACATCAATATGTTAATTTAAAATTGTTTATTATATTGATTTATTTAAATACTAATATCGTTACAAAAGAAAGTTTTAATTGTTTTTCTCCATTGTTGAATGATCATATTGTTTTAATTGATTACCAAGAGGTCTTCATTTTTAATTAGTTATTTTAGACTCTTTTAAAAATATGATTAAAACATATATCGATTTATTTAACTATTTACACCCCTCCAATATTGACATCTTCTTCTACTCGCGCCGTGCCATGGGCGAGTCCGGATCCTCTATTCCAAAAGTGTATTATATCTTCTATTCCAATATCAGATCCATCGTTAACTTGTCAATCAGTAATTGATTTTGTTTAAATAATTAATTTTGTTAATTTACTACTCGACAAGTTAACGGTGGATCTGACATTGAAATAGAAGATGAAATATACTTTTGGAATAGAGGATCCGAATGGGCACGGGAACAAAGACTAGTATAGATATAGATTAGATTTGTTTAGATTATAAACAAATCAAAATCAAAATCATTAGTCTCTAAATAGATCTCGAGAAAAAGACCGACGTTTTCCTTTTCCGATAAGGATTGTAATTCCTTTTCTACCGTATATTGTAATCTTCGGATAACCTAATTCCCTATCTGCCCTATACTTCAATCCTAAAGCTAAACCCTATATGGCCATGGTTGATCCTCCAGAAACTGACCGGAAGCGGAAGCGGCCGATTCGAAACTCGGAAGCAGTGACGGGGAAGAGAATCGAAACAATGGTAAATCGTCAAATCCCTAACGACGTACTGTTTGGAGAAATATTAACTAGGCTTCCAGCAAAGTCTTTAATGCGATTCAATTGCGTTTCTGAGCAATGGCAATGGCACTCCACCGATCATCACTACCATCATGCTCGCTCTTGCTCTCGCCCCGGCGTCATTGTTTACTCGAGCAAGGACAAGAATGAGGATGGCAGGTTTTTCTATGCACCTCATTCCTCTAATTTACTCTCTCTCCAACTCACCGTCAATCCTAACTTGAGATCAACACAAGTGGTCAACGGCCTCGTCTGTTTCTACTCTTTGAATTCAGAATTAATCTATTTGTGTAATGTTTCTACCCATGAAATAATCAATCTCCCGCCACCACCACCGGTTACAACGTACTCACGTATCCCACCTAGTTTTTCCCTTGGATTTGATCAGATTAACAGAGTATACAAGTTGCTTAAACTGGTTCGCATCCCCAACCAATATTGGTTCAATAAATTCAACATTCTCACCATTGATAAGGACAACAAGTACGGTTGGAAGGAAATAGTTTTACCCAAATACCTAGCATTTGGCATGAATTATGGGTTCCTTTCAAATGTTTGTATTAACTCTGCATTTTACTGGAATTGGAGTCGGGAATTGATTATTTTCCATCTCGATACTGAAAAATTCGAAGCCATTCCTTATCCAGACAGTTTAATTTCTTATATCCGTTCTGAATTAGATGTTGCTGATTTAGTTGGACTTTATTTCCCTTCTGAATTAGAAGTTCCTGATGGAGTTGGAGTTGCTGAAATTGGTGGACGCCTGGCTCTAACACATTATGTTGTTGGAGAAAAGTTTTTTTTATGGATGTTGGATGATGAGCAAAGGATATGGGATAAGCACATTACAATACATCTCCCATTTTATCTACGGGAAACTCGTCTGAAAATTATTGGGGAACCTCGTCTGATTATTGTTGGCACTCCCCCTGGTACAAGCAATGAGATTTTATTTATTAAACCTCGCATAATTTCTATGGCCTCCAAACGTTTCTTGATGCATGCTTATTCGTATGACCTAACCAAGGAAAAGTGGAAAGTCGTTGTGGAGGAATCTGGTTTTTCTTCGTCGTCTTTTCAGGCGTCTTTTGTAGACTGCACCACCATAATATGCTACCATCATGTGGAAAATATGATGCCACTCAAGGATATTTTAGCAATAAAGCAAGGAGTTTTGTAATTTGAACGAGATTTCTATTCTGTTTTGAGTAGCTTGTATATGCATGGTTCATTCAACAGTGATTTGGTTCCCAAACAAGGATTTGGTTCTCATTTTTTCTCTTTCTTTCTTCTTTCTTTCTTCTTTCTTCCAAGCCCTAATTATCATTTACTGTGCTCTCTCCGTCTATATCTTCTTGATTGATATGGAGATGTTGAATTTTCTTACCCAATTGTCTTCTCCTCAAATCAGCTCCTTCAATCCTTGGGTACACTCAGTTTCTGTGTTTTTTCTAGCTTTGTTTTGATTCAGATTGATTATCATGTATGAATTAGAGCATGTTTGGTGAAGTAGTTGATTTTTTGTTTACTTGAACTATTTATGTACATTTAACTTTTAAAAAAAAATTCAAAAAAACAAATGTACTTGGGAGTATTTGATTTTGGTTTTGATCTGGATTTAGTTTGATTGGTTTTGACTGTTGTCCTCGTTAGTCTCTAGCTAGAGTCGATCAGTTCAGTTCTGTTAGCAACTATGTTTCTTACTTTCTTTCTTCCATGTCTGTCTGCCTGTGCTCCACTTTTACATGTACTATATATATTATTTATAAATTTATGTTTGTATGTATGAATTTGTAAGTGCATTTATGTAGATATGTGTATGTAATCAGGCATATACATTTATGGGCGTTTTACTGGTATTTAGTTTGTGTTGTGGATACCAAAAATGAAAATGTTAAAGAGAGAAATTGGAAAGATTTTGATGTGAATCCTGTCACCCCGTCTTCCTGCTATTCAATTCCCACGCCTAGGCTGCCCAAACACAACCTCCAAAACAGCCAAAAACCCCACGGAAATAACAAGGAAAATAAAACGGATAAATGGACTCATCAGTCAAACTTCACTCGCTCGACGTAAAGAAATCCGACAAACAACTTGTCTCGTCTTCACTCTCCTAAACTAGATTGAATTGATTTTAAATCAAGAACATAACTCGTTCCTGGAAGAGTTTTCTTCAAACAAAATAATAATCTGGTTTATTGAATAAACAAGGTGCCTTTAAATAGGCTACAAATAAACCCTAAATCTACTTACCAAAATTAAAGAGTTCCTATTCAACTAGAAAAACAAATAAAAAGGAAACAAAAATAACCAATTAATTAATAGCAGATTCTTTTCACTAAAAACCTAAAAACCTATTTTAAAATCATGTATTTTAATACTTGCATAAAGCAATTGAAATTGTAAATGTTAAAATTTAAGGAAGAAACCCAAGCAAAACGTGCAGGTGACGAACAAAGGAATTAAATGTAATTATTTAATCAATTAATCCATGTAATTGCAAACCCAAGTCAGTAAGTATCGGCATCCAGAATTCATCATTATCAACACTAAATTTACTTGGTATTCATAACTGTAAAACAATTTCTTCCTAATACTGCATTCATGTTCAATCACTCACAAGGAAAAAGTGGCCGACAAGAGCAATTTAGAAGCTAGATGAAGAAGAAAAGTAAACATGCGGCTTCAGATTTTTTAATCAATAATAATATTGCATGTCTTTTTAATGGATGATTACGAGTTCATAACATTGTTCAGATACCAAATGTAAGTTATTAATCTTAAACCCTAGATCTTGAACTTCATGATAATCACAATAACATGCAAAACACTTTTAATTAAAATATCTGATAAAGACATGTTGCTTTTAATAATTTGATTTATCCCTTTTGGCTAAAAAAACCCTAATAAATTGATTTAACGTGATAGATTAATATGATGGGTATTACATCTCTTTTATAGGCAACGAGAGGACTAAATTACTGTTAGGGTTTTAATCTCAACCGTAAATTAAAATAGAGTTTATTTAGGAAACTTACCCCTTTACAAACCAAATTTATTGTAATTTAGTAATTCCAAATCAACCGTGATTCTCACTTATTGACCATATAAATAATTTTTTAACCTGCAAGAAATATATCTTACACTCACTTTGTTTCGGGTAAAAAATTCACTATTCTATTTTGAGATGTTTCATTTAAAGAGTCCACTTTAAAAAATTAAGGCATAAAAGTGTTATTTTATTACTAATGAACTACTAAAAATATCATTTTCTTTAAAAAAAATTGACTTTCAAACGAGAACTGTTTACCCGAAAATAAGAGAGTATTTGTTATGTTTGATGTGCCCAGCTCAAAGTCGGGCATGAGAAAAATAAGTGAGACCACCACCACTTTATTCATTAACTAGTTTTTTAACCCGTGCGTTAAATGCATGTCATTCTTCTTTTTCAACTAAATAATACATAAACAAAATAAATATGATAAAAATGACTTAAAGGATAAAATAAGAAGAATCGGCTAATTAACAAATATACATTAGTATATCACTAATCATTATAAATTCTAAAAAAAAATTCTTATACATAACATTTGTTATTTTATTAGTTGGTTTTTCATATTCACCTCATATCAATCAATATCTTTAAATCAAAACACATTGTTCCTCTAGAAGCTGTGACATATCTCCACATGGTTAAATATTAGTTTTTTTTTTTTTTTGTAAACCTTTCCCCTAAGGGGCATGGGAAGTAATCGAACTTTAGACCTCACATTTTATAAAACCACAACTCTACCACTGGACTACCCCTTAGGGTCTATATCGGATGGAGTTAATGACAATTTTGAGAT
Source organism: Codonopsis lanceolata (assembly GCA_013146195.2). NCBI lineage: Eukaryota > Viridiplantae > Streptophyta > Magnoliopsida > Asterales > Campanulaceae > Codonopsis > Codonopsis lanceolata. Next base: position 7,402 of record JABEVN020002604.1, read on the forward strand.
AAAAACATTTTCTCCAACATTGCTTCATTTCAAAAATTTTGTTTCAACAATGTGATCCTCAAGATTTATGATGATTAGTCTTGTTCCGTTGCACAACCCTGAAGTATGGTCAATGTTTCTCAATAGCATTACTTTAACACCAATTTTAAATGACAATCCATGACCTGGCAACCTCGAACATTTTATACTATTCAAAAACTTTGTAAAATGATGTCTTTGAACAAACATGAATTTTTTCCGCCCTGGAAATATAATGTAAACTCAAATAAGTTCTTTATTTTGAATGATTACTTTTATTAAATTGTATTTTTATTTTACGAATAGAGGAATTTCTGATAAGAATATAAGTTGAAATCAAAATAACGAAATTATTTTTACCGTTAACTATTATTTTTGTTCCATAAATTATTTTGATTTTATTAACTTCCATTATATTTTTTGTTTTATTGACTTCTTAACTATTATTTTTATTATTTTACTAACCTCAGTTTAAATTGTTTTTGTTTAGACTTTGTAACTATTATTTTTGTTCCATCAAATATTTTTATTTTACTAACGTATTTTTGTTTTACATAACTATTTTTAATAATTTGTTTTAAAATTTTGTTCTGTAAATTATTTTTATAATTTTACTCAGTTTAAATTATTTTTGTTTTATTGACTCCGTAACTATTAAGTATTTTTATTCCATCAAATAATTTTTTTTACTATTTTTTTTTGTTTTACATATCTATTTTTAAGAATTTTTCTTAAACTTTTGTTCCTTAAATTATTTTTATTATTTTAGTAACCTCGATTTAAGTTTTTTTTTGTTTTATTGATTCCGTAACTATTGTTTTTATTCCATCTAATATTTTTATTTTACAAACTTTTTTTTACATATATTTTCTTAAGAATTTGTTTTAAACTTTTGTTTCGTAAATTATTTTATTTTATTAACATCCTAATTAAATTATTTTTGTTTTGTTGATTCTGTAACTTTTATTTTTATAGTGACTTGTTCCATAAATTATTTTTTATTTTACTAACCTCCTCTTATATTTTTGTTTTCTTGACTCCAGAACTATTATTCTGTTTTAGTTACTATTTTTTATGTTTAAAGAGAGAAAAATGTTTAAACATAATTAAAAAAAAGACATGAAGGTGATGAGCGAGAAAATAGGGAGGAGACAGGAGAGAGAAAGAGAAATAGAGAAAATAGGGATAAGATATGAGAGATAAAGAGTGAAATGGTAACTCAAAAGTCAATAATTTAAAAGTGAGATTTTGAAAGGATAAATATACCCTTACCATTATATATATACTAGTATTTTTGCCCGTGCCGATGGCACAGCGCCAGTTAGAGAATTTATCAATAAATGAAGCAGATAATGTGGAAATGAATTAATATTTACGTATAATTTGTAGGGGTTGGATATATGTACACTACACAACGAAAATGAGAGAAAACACAAATACCTAACAAAATAAAATATTTTACTTCGATATTTATTTCATAAGGAAACCAAGAAATAAATATTTTAATTGTAACTACTGTTAAAATACGAAAAGAAAATTTTATTGTTTTGTCAATAACGAAAACCTCAGTCTTCTTTTTATGGGGGGTTTTTGCTTAACAACAATGGTTGGTTTGAAAACATGAGATGCAATAACTTTGTCCATTATTTCCACCGACACATGACACAGAGAAAATTCAAACACATCCATTTAACCAAATTTTCCGCTTCATCTACAAAACTCGAATCCTCCCACATATTATCATATAAAATATAACAGGCGAACGGAAATGCATTTTGATCAAAATTAATTAACCCTAAAAGTTATTAAAAAAATGGCAATTAAATCAATGGAAACCAATACACATACCCCAACAAATGAAACCACAACAATGAGAAGATGTGGAGTATTCTATAAAAATAAACTTGTGTCCATGTCGATGGCACGTTGCCAGTATGAGCGTGATCAATGTATGAACCGAGTATGATGAAAATAAATTAATATATCCTTAAGATTTTGTAGGGGTCGTATTAATGCAAATTACACAACAACATCTCGAAAATTAAAGAAATAACATATTTTATTGGAGGTAAAAGTTTATAATTAAGCATCAAAAATCATTCTCTCTCTCTCTCTCTCACACACCAACCCAACACCGGTTAATTGAAATAAAGTTAAAAATACAAATCTCTGCAAACAAAAACCACAAAATAAATTGAATAAGATAGAGTGAACTTACAAAATACTATTTTGAAATCGAAATCACAAAGATTTCAGACCAATAAGGGAAACTAAACACAACTTTTAAGAAAATAAAGAAATTAAAATACAAATATTCAAAATTACAAAAGTTGATTACAAAACTTAGAAAAAAAAAATTCTGACAAAAATTAAACTGATTCAGTTAATTATAATAACAATAAAAAAATTAAAATACAAATATTTGAAATTAAAAAAATTAATTACAAAACTTACAAACAAATTTTTTATAAAAAAATAAATCTAAGCCAAACATAAATTAAATTGGGATTCAGTTGATTACGATAACAATCAATTAAGAAACTACAACTAAATATTTGTAAAACCGTAAATGTCATTTTATTATTAATGAACTACTAAAAATATTATTTTCTTAAAAAAATTGACTTTCAAACGGAACCTCTTTACCCAGAATGGAGGGATTAATAAATAATTTGTATACGAAATTGCAGGCCGAAAAAAAACGTGCCGGACAAAAATTAAATTGATTAAGTTAATTACGATAACAGTTAAAAAGAAAAAAAAACAAATATTTCAAATTACAAAACTTACAATTTTTTTAAAATTTTTTTTATTAGTATACGAAATTACGGGTCAAAAAAATAATTAAATTGATTAAATTAATTACAATAACAATTAAAAATAAACAATTAGTAATTAACTCTAAAACTAAGGACAATCTGGAACATCACCACCACTCACTCTCCATACTTACAGTTACCAAATCCATTTCTGCAATACATCCAACAACGTATTGTAATTGTAAATGTTAATGCCCTTGCCGGTTTTTTATTATTTATTATTCTTATTCTTTTTTGATTAAAAATTAAAATTCTATTTTGTAAATATAAATTTTAATACGTATACTCCATCAAGTAATAAAAAAATGTTGTCGTATAAATTTAAATTATCAAAAATAAAATTATATATATATATATATATATATATATATATATATATATATATATATATATATATATATAGTCAAACAAAGCATTACAGTACAAAAGCAGTAGTCAAAAGTGTATCTCTCCATCTTATCTCTCTCACTAAAGATGGAGGCTCTGCTCTGCATAACGATCGGCGACCCAACAACTCCTCTAAATTCATTAGATGACTCTCCCCTCTCACTCTCCTCTTCACACCCAATCCCCAAATTGATTTCTCCCACTTCTGTTAGAGTTCGAGTCAGAAGGTTGAGTTTTCGGTTACCGTGAAGAGGGAACGCATGCAGGCTATTGAGGTTACTGGGCCTAATGGATATGCCCTTGATAACCCGCATAGACGTGATGCTTATGGCGGTGGCGGCAGCGGGTACGGGTACGGTGGCGGGTTTGGTGGTAATGGTGCGTACAGGGGTGGTAATGGTGGTGCTTATCCCGGTGGCGGCGGAGGTGGTGCTGGAGGCAGGGGTGGTATGGACATATGGCTAGGGACTGTGAGTGCCAAGGGAATGCCGGTTGTGGGTCCCAAAGGGCACAATAATAAGCTAGAAGGGGGGGGTTGAATAGCTTATTAAACACTTTAAACTTTTTGGTAAATACTTTGAAAGATACTTGCAATCTATTGAAAAGATTCAAGTAGCGGAAGACCTTCAAAGTAGTTGTTCCAGGTCTGCCGATAAGGTCTACCGGTAGACCTTTACAAGTTACTTAAGTTCTCACGTAAATGGATAAAGATAATTAAAGTAATTATGCAGCTCAAATAATGCATAAACAAGAAGAAATAACACAAGTATTTTGGGATGGTTCACACTATAATGAGTGCTACGCCCACCACCAAGGCGCAACCTTGGATTTAAATTGTGCACTATGTTTTCCACTAGATCAATTACAAAGAATATTCCTAATGGATCGTGTACAAAAAATTGACTTGTGTTTGGGGTCTAGGGAATTAAATATCTGTAAATACAGGATATTTAATTCGCGCAGAAGTATAGTTAATGAAAGTAAACAACAAGAAGATAAAACAATAAGTGTTGATGAGCAGCTTCTTGTTGTTGACGAGGACTTCTAGATCTGTAGAGGATCTCTTGATTGCACTGAGCTGTAAGACTTGAAGTTATGGAGTTTCAGAGCAATCCTTTTTGTGTTCGATTGATTCTGTACAGTGTTATAAGTTCCAGTCTTCAATGGCAGTATTTATAGCAGGTGCACTTCAAAAGATCCGTTGGAGAAGACGAATACTTCAACAGCTCTTTTCATCAATGCATTAAATGCATAGGGCTGTCAGTCAAGGATTTTCATCTTCACAGATATCTAGAGCAGGGAATGATTTCTGAGATCTTCAAAAAGAGTGGGCGATTTAGGTGTCGATCCGAGAGTTGTTGCGTAAAACTAGGAGACGCCTTTTCCTGCTTTCATCGCTCGTGACGAAAAGTCTTCCCCGCTGAAAGTTGCTTTCGGCGGCTTGACATGTCAGGGAATGTCTTGGATTAATTCAAATAAAGATGTAGAATAAGTTTGAATTAATCCAATGAGTCATCGCTGGATTGGACACGTCATAAGAGACCAGGTGGACACAAGGTCTGCCGTTCTTAATCTATAAGCAGGTCTTCCGGTGAAGCTGTGAAGAGGTCTTCCGCTGAACCTGTGAAGTCCTATAAAAACTATACTAGGCAAAGTTCTATACACAGTTGCCACGCTAATCGATACGCAGCCCGATTAGTCACTGAAGTATAAAACTAATGTAATGATTTGAACAAATATAAATCTAACATAAGAATCAACACCGGTGATATGGGTGGAGGCGGTGGTGGTTGTTGTTATAATTGTGGGGGGTTTGGACAGCCGGAATAGAGGATGAATGGATGAAGTGATTCGCCGTGATAGAGGAGATAGGGAGGAGGACGACTGGAGATGGAGAACAGGAAGCCGTGCTGGGGCTCTCTTTTATTTTAGAAGAAAAGAGAAGAAGAGAGGATTGGGGCGAGGGGTACGCACGTAGAGGAAGTTGAAGGGGGTTGCTCAATTGCCGTTCACACATGTGAAATCTGGAAAAAATTAGGACCGTAGGATGTCCGTAAAAGAATTGATCCCAGCCCCTGAATAGCTTTTGTCAATCGCGAGAGTGCGAGACTGAGTTGTATTGTATTTTATATATATATATATATATATATATATATATATATATATATATATATATATATATATATATATATATATATATCATTGCGCTCTTACTAAATCTTCTATACTAGTATGAATTTTATGTGTCTCGCTACATATCGATAATCATCGTGTATTAGTTGTTAATCATGCTTGAAGTTACTACTCAAACGATTCTTGTAATCCTGCTAAACCTAATCAATAATTTGTTGATTTATATGATTTACCTGAGTCCAAAATATAATTACAACCTGTTAATCCATTGTATTATTGGGCGATTCAATATAATTTTATCAACTACCACCGGACAACTTTATTGTAAAGACTAAACTGCCCCTATTCAAACATTAATGAGGTGTCTTCATATTCTTGTCCAAACAGCCAAACACGAGTTACAGAGTTAATAAATATGAGTAGAATTGGAAAAAAAAAAATTCCTTAAAATTACAAAGTGTCATTTATTTTAGGACAAAAAAACTCTCCAAAAACATCATCTATTTTGGGACGGAAGGGGTATTACATAAAAAAAAAAAAGAAATTACAATTGTCCTTTACGTGTTTTCATACGTTGAAAACGCGTAATTACATCATCATCACTAACATTCATTAACATATCTTTTTCAATATAACATACAAGAGAATCATTTAAAAATTGATCGGACATTCAATTTCGTAAATCCGTCTTGATAATATTCATTACAGGGAATTTGGGAGGGGTCCAATGAAATTTTTTTGAGGGGTCCAATTGTCAAATATCACAAACATACTTCCTTTTGGGGGCGTGTCCATGTACACCCATACTACTCATGTGGATCCGCCACTGGCTGGCAATTACCTGGGTTGGGTCGGGTATGAGTTGGGTCGAAACGGGTAACGGGTCGTGATCTGTTATAACTCAAAATTAAACGGGTCGAAATGTGCTGGAGCGAAACGGGTCATGTTGAAATGGGTGTCGGCTCAAAACGGGTCGCCCCGTTTCAACCCACATTTTCCATAAAAAAAACCTACATTTATATAACAAAAAAATAACGGGTCGAAATGGGTAACGGATTCGACCCATTTTAACCCGAACCAAATAGACCAATTAATTTTTTTGGGTCGAAAATGGGTAACCTGTTTCAATCCAAAAAAATTAACGGATCTGATTGGATTGGGTAATTTTCAAATCGGGTTGGATGGACTAACACGTTTTGGATTGTAAATTGTAATTGTCTGACCTAACTTTAACTATCGTATGAATTTGATTACTACGTATTTCGTCTTTCCTTATTTCACCACATGCCCAACCTAACGTGATCACAAAACATGTAACTTGATAGCCAAGATTAGGGTAAGATATGATTAATAAGTCAAGTTGTCTATAGGTGGTCGGGACTAATAGGACTGGATACCCAAATAAATGTTGGAAACTGTTCCAATAATAATTGAATGAGGAAGTTATGTAAAGTAGGAAGTGGGGAATCCCACACTGGGAATATAATAAAAACAGCTCTACTTTATAAAGAGGATCGTTTAGGCTTAACAATCGGCCCTTGGGTCACTACACGTTTGTGTAGGAGGGAAGACCTAGCTATGTGCCACATGCGCGCACGCGCGCCGCCGCCTGCCCGACCCGGCTTGGCTTGGCTGGCTGGTTGGTTGGTAACCTGGCTTGGACCCTTTCTTTTTGCTGCCAGTTCACTGTTGTGTCCCTTTTAGACTGCGACGGTTAGTGCCTCTCAGACAAGCGGTTACAACGATGGTTAATGGTGACAGTTGTGTCCGAAACAGTGTAGGAAATTCATTTTCAAGGTTAGAAAAATTTCCTCCAATTTTCTGTACTACTCCTTCTGCCCTAAACAGAGATACAGTAGCAACTTGGTTCACAGTTGATTGATCAAAGGAAGTCTTCCTCTTCAATCAAGTAAGCTCCAGAACCCTGGGAGACTAACAGGCTTCAAATCCGTCCAGACCATTGCGGCGCATGTTTTTGTCTTAAGGACAGAGATCCCTGATCTCGTGGAACTTAAACATACAGTCTACTGATTCACCTTTCTGCAGGGACCTTATCCAGAACAATAACAATCTGAAGACAAAAAGTTTTTTGGCATAGAGTTCCTGGCAGATCCATTACTGTCTTCTCTTCTACCCCATTTTCTATCTTGTTTTTAGTGTTCTGATTCCAACATAACTCTTTAAACAACATCTGCAGATTTTGTTCTGTGCAAACAGAAACAAAACAAGTAATACTCCTTTCACATAAGAATTCAGTTCTATAACTTTCAAGTTACAGAAAACAACAGTGTAGTTATACACAAAATATTTATGTAGTTCTATAACTTTCAGTTCTATAACTTTCAAGTTACAGAAAACAACAGTGTAGTTATACACAAAATATTTATGTAGCATACTATTTTACAAACACAAACAGTAGATACTGTTTATTGTAATTGTACAGAATATATAAGATTTGATTCTTATCTTATTTTGCAGCATGTCGACTTCTGGAAAAGAACCTGAGACTTCTGTTGTAATCGAACAGCCTGCAACAGTAACTCCTGGCCTACCGCTAGCGGTCCATGCTCACCATGGCGAACGCCCTGACAAGTTCAATGGCACCGAGTTCAAAAGATGGCAGCAAAAGATGCTATTTTATCTGACCACACTGAACATGTCCAAGTTCTTAAAAGAGACAGCCCCTGCTCTAAATCCTGCTGAGACAGACAAGACAACAGTGGAAACAATAGACTCCTGGAAACACTCAGATTTTTGTGCAGAAATTACATTCTCAATGGCCTTCATGATTCCCTTTATGATGTTTATAGTCAGTTTAAAACTACAAAAGACTTATGGGAATCACTTGAGAAAAAATATAAAACTGAGGATGCTGGCCATAAAAAAATTGTGGTAGGCAGGTTTCAAGGTTTTTCTATGGTTGATGCTAAACCAGTTGTCTTACAAGTCCAGCAACTCCAGCTACTCATCCATGAGATTGATGTTGAAGGAATGATAGTTTTTGAGCCGTTTCAGGTTGCTGCTGTGATCGAGAAGCTACCTCCCAGTTGGAAGGACTTCAAAAATTATCTCAAGCATAAGCGCAAGGATATGTCTCTCGAAGACTTGATCATGCGGCTGCAGATTGAGCAGGACAATCAGATTACTGACAAGAAGAACACTCGTACCATTGAAGGGGCCAACGTAGTTGGACAGGACTCCAAAAATGGAAGCGTAAAAGCTCCGGTGAAGGGACGTCCAAGCAACACAAACAATACAAGTTCAAAGGCAAGTGCCTCAACTACGACAAAAAAGACCATAAGGCTGCTAAATGTCCAGGAAAGAAGTGGGTCCGGCGCAAAGCCAACCTCGTCGACGACGACATCAGCATGATCAGCGTGGTCTCCGAGACGAACTTGGTTGGTACAGGACGTGAATGGTTCGTGGACACCGGTGCCACACGTCACATATATGGCGATGCGACGATGTTCTCCTCTTATACCAAAGTGAAGACTGGGGAGAAGCTGTTCATGGGCAACTCTTCCACCTCTGGAGTGGAAGGGAAAGGGCAAGTGACGCTAAAAATGACAAGTGGGAGGGAATTGGTGTTGACCATTGTCCTGCATGTACCAGAAATTAGGAAGAATTTAATTCTTGGTTCATTATTGATTAAACATGGATTTAAGCTAGTATTTGAGTCGAACAAGTTTATTCTTACTAAGAATGGCATCTTTTTGGGAAAAGGTTACCTCGATGAGGGCCTTTTCAAATGTAATGTAATGGTGATAAACACCTCGACCACAGTTGATAGTAAAGCTAAGGCATCTTCTTCTTACTTGCTTGAGCATTTTGACGTTTGGCACTTTAGACTTGGTCACGTTAACCATGACTCTATGCGAAAACTAATGCAAATGGATCTAATTCCTACAATACGCATTAATAAAAAACAAAAATGTCAAATTTGCGTTGAATCTATACAAACGAGAACACCGTTTAAATTGGTAGACCGTGACACTAGACCATTGGATCTAGTTCATAGTGACTTATGCGGTCTTAAATCCATAGAGTCCTATGGCGGGAAAAAATACTTCATCACCTTCATCGATGATAGTACTCGCTTTTGTCATCTCTACTTATTAAACAGCAAAGATGAAGCGTTTGAAGCCTTCAAGCTATACAAAAAGGAAGTCGAGAATCAACTTGAGAAAAAGATAAAAATTCTTTAGTCTGATCGAGGAGGGGAATATGTTTTTCCCTTTAAAGACTTCTGTACAGAACATGGCATTCTCCACCAAGCCACTCCACAATCCAATGGGATTGTTGAAAGGAAGAATTACACCCTTAAAGAAATGATGAATACATTACTGATTCAATCTCGTCTACCCGACGAAATGTGGGGGGGAAGCGGTGCTCACATCCAATTACTTGTTAAACAAACTACCACACAAAAAATTGGATAAAACACCCTATGAATTATGGAATGGTCGCAAACCTTCCTACAAATTCATCAAAGTGTGGGGGTGCCTGGAAAAGGTCGTAATACCACCACCCAAAAAGGTGAAAATCGGTCCAAAAAATATGGATTGTATCTTCATAGGCTATGCAGCCAATAGCAGTGGCTATAGGTTTTTAATCCACAAATCTGAAAAATCCAAATGTTGAAGTCAACTCAATAATGGAATCGAGAAATGCTACATTTTTTGAACATATCTTTCCATTAAAAACCGATAATAATGGAAAACGGTCATTTTCTTAGAGCACAAGTAATGATGGTAATGAAGTCTCCATAGACACTGCCCCTATGGACATTGACCAACCAACTCATCATAATGATCAATATGATGAACCTAGAAAAAGTAAAAGGGCTCGAACTACGAAAACATTTGGACCAGACATTGTAACCACGTTCACAGTGGATAATGAACCACGAACGTACAAAGAAGCAATGTCCACTCCAGAAGCTCTCCAATGGAAAGAGGCCATTAACAATGAAATTGCATCCATCATGCAAAACCACACTTGGGAGCTAGTTGACCTTCCTAAAGGATGCAAACCTTTGGTATGCAAATGGGTTCTCAAACGGAAGCTAAAGCCCGACGGGTCAATCAACAAGTATAAAGCACGACTAGTCGCAAAGGGCTTCAATCAGAAAAAGGGTGTTGACTACTTTAACACTTATGCCCCTGTCACTCGCATCACCTCAATTCGACTAATCATTGCCTTTGCAGCTTTGCACGGTCATGAAATACACCAAATGGATGTCAAAACATCTTTCCTAAATGGGGAACTCGAAGAAGAAATTTATATGAATCAACCCGAAGGTTTCACTGCTCCAGGCAACGAACAAAAAGTATGCCGGTTGGTCAAATCGTTGTATGGATTAAAGCAAGCACCAAAACAATGGCATAAACGTTTTGATGATGTGATACTTGCAAATGGTTTCAAACCCAACGAATGTGACAAATGCGTGAACGCCAAAAATACGCACCAGGGATATGTTATTATATGCCTCTATGTCGACGACATGTTAATCATTGGCAGTAATAACAACATGATCAAGGAAACCAAGAAAATGTTGGCCAACAGATTTGAAATGAAAGATCTTGGGCTCGCCGATGTCATCCTAGGTATTAAAATATCTAGAACATTCGAGGGGATTATACTATCACAATCTCATTATGTTGAGAAACTGTTGGAGAAATTCAACAAGGATGATCAAAGTATTGCTAAAACCCCGATAGATCCAAACTTTCATCTCAGGAGAAACTTACACTAAAGTATATCTCAAAATGAATACTCTAGTGTAATTGGAAGTCTTATGTATCTCACAAACTGCACGCGCCCAGATATAGCTCAAACTGTCAATAGATTGAGCAGATTCACAAGTAATCCAGGACCTGATCACTGGAAAGCAATTGTAAGAGTTTTTCGGTATCTACGATACACACATGACTATGGGTTGCACTATTCAAAATATCCAGTAGTAATTGAAGGTTACAGTGACACCAACTGGATATCTGATACTAATGACTCCAAATCCACAAGTGGATTTTTATTTACTCTTGGTGGTGGCGCTATCGCATGGAAATCTTCCAAACAGACTTGCATTGCAAGGTCTACAATGGAATCAAAATTTATTTCTCTAGATAAAACAGCGGAGGAAGCCGAATGGCTACGCAACTTTCTAGAAAATATTCCAGCTTGGCAGCATAGATAAAACAGCGGAGGACTCCAAAAAGGGAAGGGTAAAAGCTCCGGTGAAGGGACGTCCAAGCAACACAAACAATACAAGTTCAAAGGCAAGTGCCTCAACTGCGACAAAAAAGGCCACAAGGCTGCTAAATGTCCAGGAAAGAGCGGGTCGGCGAAGCCAACCTCGTCCGATTTACATCAAGCATGATCAGCGTGGTCTCCGAGACAAACTTGGTTGGTACAGGTCGTGAATGGTTCGTGGACACCGGTGCCACACGTCACATATGTGGCGATGCAATGATGTTCTCTTCTTATACCAAAGTGAAGACCAGGGAGAAGATGTTCATGGGCAACTCTTCCCCCTCTGGAGTGGAAGGGAAAGGGCAAGTGACGCTAAAAATGACAAGTGGGAGGGAATTGGTGTTGACCAATGTCCTGCATGTACCAGAAATTAGGAAGAATTTAATTTCTGGTTCATTGTTGATTAAACATGGATTTAAGCTAGTATTTGAGTCGAACAAGTTTATTCTTACTAAGAATGGCATCTTTTTGGGAAAAGGTTACCTCGATGAGGGCCTTTTCAAATGTAATGTAATGGTGATAAACACCTCGACCACAGTTGATAATAAAGCTAAGGCATCTTCTTCTTACTTGCTTGAGCATTTTGACGTTTGGCACTTTAGACTTGGTCACATTAACCATGACTCTATGCGAAAACTAATGCAAATGGATCTAATTCCTACAATATGCATTAATAAAAAAGAAAAATGTCAAATTTGTGTTGAAGCTAAACAAACGAGAACACCGTTTAAAACGGTAGACCGTGACACTAGACCATTGGATCTAGTTCATAGTGACTTATGCGATCTTAAATTCATAGAGTCCTATGGCAGGAAAAAATACTTTATCACCTTCATCGATGATAGTACTCGCTTTTATCATCTCTACATATTAAACAGCAAAGATGAAGCGTTTGAAGCCTTCAAGCTATACAAAAAGGAAGTCGAGAATCAACTTGAGAAAAAAATAAAAATTCTTAAGTCTGATCGAGGAGGGGAATATGTTTTTCCCTTTAAAGACTTCTGTGCAGAACATGTCATTCTCCACCAAGCCACTCCACCTTACACTCCACAATCCAATGGGATTGTTGAAAGGAAAAATCGCACCCTTAAAGAAATGATGAATATATTACTGATTCAATCTGGTCTACTCGAGCGAAATGTGGGGAAGCGGTGCTCACGACCAATTACTTGTTAAACAAACTACCACACAAAAAATTGAATAAAACACCCTATGAATTATGGAATGGTCGCAAACCTTCCTACAAATTCATCAAAGTGTGGGGGTGCCTGGCAAAGGTCGCAATACCACCACCAAAAAAGGTGAAAATCGGTCCAAAAACCGTGGATTGTATCTTCATAGGCTATGCAGCCAATAGCAGTGGCTATAGGTTTTTAATCCACAAATCTGAAAATCCAGATGTTGAAGTCAACTCAATAATGGAATCGAGAAATGCTAATTTTTCGAACATATCTTTCCATTAAAAACCGATAATAATGGAAAACGGTCATTTTCTTAGAGCACAAGTAATGATGGTAATGAAGTCTCCATAGACACGCCCACATGGACATTGACCAACCAACTCATCATAATGATCAATATGATGAACCTAGAAAAGTAAAGGGCTCGAACTACGAAAACATTTGGACCGAGACATTGTAACCACGTTCACGGTGGATAATGAATCCTGGACTAACGTACAAAGAAGCAATGTCCACTCCGAAGCTCTCCCAATGGAAAGAGGCCATTAATGAAATTGCATCCATCATGCAAAACCACACTTGGGAGCTAGTTGACCTTCTAAGGGATGCAAACCTTTGGTATGCAAATGGGTTCTCAAGCAGGCTAAAGCCCGGCGGGTCAATCCATAAAGTATAAAAGCACGACTAGTCGCAAAGGGCTTCAATCAAAAAAGGGTGTTGACTACTTTAACACTTATGCCTGTCACTCGCATCACCTCGGTTCGACTAATCATTGCCTTTGTAGCTTTGCACC
>JABEVN020002605.1:0-20974 GCA_013146195.2 Codonopsis lanceolata
GCCAATTTAAATTTTCCTAGATTCTAATTCTAATTATGACAATAATTCTCTTGCTACTAATGGTTGCCCTCTAGTGGAAATATATGCACTTTTTCAGAACATGTAAATTCGATGAATTCATACCCGCCAACATAATGACCCTTTCTCCAATACATACAACTCGATCAGAAATCATCCAAACTTCATTGGGAGTGGAACAAGCCGCTACAACCTCAACCACAACAACCACAAGGATTTGGACAAGTGGAATCGATTTTGGCAATCCTGCAAAAATTCTCAAGAAAAAGATAATCGAGACTCGCCTACGTAAAAATGGAAGAAGGCCTAATTGCAAGAAATTCTACTCGCAAAAGATGATGCTATGCATGGACAATTGTGCATGATGTAAAAGAAATCAAGGGACGTGATTATGGGAAGTTCCCAAGTCAAAACGAGCAAGCTAAGTCTATTACTACTTTTACGAAGTGGTAAAACTTTGTGAAGAGGTAAGTACACCTAGTCCTTCTTACTCTCCCGATTCTGTAAATAATGAAAAAGATAACAAGCAAAGTGAAAGTGCTAAGAAAGAAAAAGAAAACCAATTTTTCCTAACATAGAAGAACCTTATGTCGCACCTCCCCGCTTATGTGCCACCGATCCCGCTTCCCTCGGTCGTTTGATGCAATTTAAAGCTAATAAACAATTTGCTGAAATTTATAATATCTTTGTCTAAGGTGAACATAAATTTACCCTTATTAAATATGATTAAAACTATTCTTGCTTATGCAAAAAATTTCAAAGAATTAAGTTCTAGAAAACAAAAATTTCCAAAAGATGAAAAAGTTATTATGTCTGAAAATGTTAGTGTTGTTCTTCAACAAAATCTCCCACCGAAATTAAAAGATCTTGGTAGTTTTAATGTTGATATTACTTTAGGAAATTCGAAGAAAATCAAAGCGATGTTGGATCTTGGTGCCGCTATCAATCTGATGCCCTTTTTGGTATACAAACAATTAGGGTTAGGAGAATTGAAACTCACTTCGATGACATTACAACTAGCAGACCGATCGGTTAAACAGCCATTAGGAATTGTGGAAGATATCTTGGTCCAAGTAGAAAAATTAATTATGCCAGAGATTTTGTGGTACTTGAAATGGAAAATCGAGCTAGTGCTACACAAGAATCACCTCCTCTTCTTCTTAGAAACCATTTATGGCTACAACTAATCGGTAATCGATGTTAAAAATGGAAAACTATCTATGATCGCTATGGGAGAAACAATTGAAATTTTTGTATTCAATGCCTTGAAGCAACCTGATGATATGAGTGACTGTTTCTATGTTGATGAGATAGAAAATATAATGGCCAAAAATTTAGTGCAAGAAGTGAAAAATGACAAATTAGAAGAATTCCTAACTGGTCAAGGTAATAGTGAAAACAATGAAGCTAGTGAATTAACTAAACAATTTGAGGAAAAAGAAGCAATAATAATGGAGAAAATAGTCCGCGAGCCCTTAGGAAATTTTAATGAGAAATTAGTCCCTTCTATTGAATCACCTCCTGTTTTAGAGTTAAAACCTTTACCAGAACATTTAAAATGTGTCTTCTTAGGCAAAAATAAAGCATTGCGTAATTGTTTCTTCAAAGCTAACTAAAGAGCAAGAAGACAAATTGATAAAAATTTACAAGAACATAAAGAAGCTATAGGATAGGACCTTAGTCGATTTAAAGGGTATAAGCCCTACCAAATGTATGCACAAAATCCACCTTGAAAAAGATGCTAAACCTTCTAGAGAACATCAGAGGCGTCTAAATCCTCATATGGAGGAAGCTGTAAGAAAGGAAGTTCTTAAACTTCTTGATGCGTGTATCATTTACCCCATCTCTGATAGTAAATGGGTGAGTCCTGTTCAAGTAGTCCCAAAGAAGTTTGGAATCATTATGGTAAAAAATGATAAGGATGAGTTAGTACCGACTAGGACTGTTACAGGATATAGGATGTGTATTGATTTGAGGAAACTTAATGTTGCAACTAAGAAATACCACTTTCCATTACCATTCATAGAGCCAATCTTAGAGAGGTTAGCTGGTTACGAGTTTTATTGTTTTCTAGACGGATTTTCTAGGTGTAATCAAATTCCAATAGCCCCAGAAGATCAAGAAAAGACAACGTTCACATGCCCATTTGATACTTTTGCGTATAGAAGGATGCCTTTTGGTCTATGTAATGCTCCAGCTACTTTCCAAAGATGCATGATCTCCATCTTCTCTGATTTAATTGAAAAGTGTGTTGAGGTATTTATGAACGATTTTTCTGTTTATGGGGACTCATTTGACAAGTGTTTAGATAACTTGACTCTAGTTCTTAATCAATACTGCAAATCCAATTTGACCCTTAGTTGGGAAAAAATGTCATTTTATGGTCAACCAAGGAATTGTTTTAGGACATATTGTGTCGAAGCGAGGAATTGAGGTTGACCCGGCTAAAGTAGAAGTTATTTCTAAATTGCCCCCTCCTATTTCAGTTAAAGGCGTTAGAAGTTTTCTTAGGCATGTTGGTTTCTATAGACGTTTCATTCAAGATTTTTCTAAAATCTGTAAGCCCTTGTGTAATTTACTTGCCAAAGATACATAATTTATTTTTGACAAAGGTTGTCTAGAGGCTTTTAATCTGCTAAAGGAAAAATTAACAACTGCTCCAATTTTATCTAGCCCTAATTGGTCATTACTATTTGAAATTATGTGCGATGCAGGGATTTTTCCATAGGAGCTGTTCTAGGTCAAAAGATTGATAAGAAATCCCATGTAATCTATTATGCTAGTAGAACTCTTAATGATGCCCAGTTTAATTATACAACAACCGAAAAAGAGTTTTTAGCTGTGGTTTTTGCCTTAGAAAAATTTAGGTCATATCTGTTAGGTTCCAAAGTGATTGTTTATTCTGATCATGCTATTTTAAAATATTTGTTGACTAAGAAGGATGCTAAACCTAGACTCATTATGTGGATGCTCTTACTTCAAGAATTCGATATTGCAATCAAGGATAAGAAGGGCTGCGAAAATGTAGTAGCTGATCATTTATCTAGATTGAAACTTTGGCTGTTGTTTGAAAAGCACTTGATTGATAGCAATATTTTAATGAAATACGTTTTTTCCGATGAGCAATTGTATTTGGTAAAAATTAGTGAGCCTTGGTATGCTGATTTTGTAAACTTTATTGTGGCAGATGTAGTGAATCCTGATTTTGGATATCATGAGCGGAAGAAATTTCTATCCGAAGTTAAAAATTATTTTTGGGATGAACCTTACCTGTTTAAACGTGGTCCTGATTTAGTGATTCAAGATGTATTCCAGAAGAGGAACACCACAGTGTGTTGTCCTTTTGTCATGGCTTTGCTTGTGGAGGGCACTTTAGTGGAGAAAAGACCGCTAAGAAGGTATTATAGCCTGGCCTCTATTGACCATGTTTATTGAAAGATGCTCATCAGTTTGTAAAGAGTTGTGATAAATGCCAGAGGTCAGGAAGCATAAGCAAGAGAAACGAAATGCCGCAAATTAGTAATTTGGTTGCGGAAGTTTTCGATGTTTGGAGAATAGATTTTATGGGACCCTTTCCTATCTCCCAAGGATTTGAATATATCTTGGTAGGAGTTGATTATGTGTCAAAATGGATCGAAGCAATCCCTACAAGAAATAATGATGCTAAGACAGTTATCAAATTTATGTGTGTAAATAATTTTAGTAGACATGGGATGCCAAGAGCGATAATAAGTGATCAAGGGACCCATTTCACTAACAAGTTGGTAAATGCCTATCTGAAAAGATATAGGGTAGTTCATAAGTTGTCTACTCCTTACGACCCACAGACATTTGGTCAAGTGGAAGTGAGCAATGGACAAATTAAAGGTGTGTTAGAAAAGACTGTCCAACCCAATAGGAAAGATTGGGCATTAAAATCGAATGATGCTTTATGGGCATATCGGACAACTTATAAGACTCCGTTAGGGTTAAGTCCCTACATAATTGTTTATGGAAAAACATGCCATTTACATGTAGAGTTTGAACATAGAGCATTTTGGGCAATCAAAACCCTTAACATGGATATGACTTTAGTAGGTGAGAAACGAATGCTCCAGTTAAATGAATTGGAAGAACATATGTTAGAATCCTATGAAAACATGAAAATTTATAAAGAAAAGACTAAGTGATTGCATGATAAGAAAATTCTTCCTAAAGACTTGTATCCTGGTATGAAAGTCCTTTTATTTAATTCTAGGTTGAAATTATTTCCAGGAAAACTTAAATCGCGATGGTCAGGTCCATTTGAAGTGGTAAATGTTTTTGTCCATGGAGCAGTTGAGCTCAAGTGCTATAAAACTAATGAAACATTCAAAGTTAATGGACATAGAGTTAAACCCTACCATGAAGGTGTTTCAATTGTGAAAGGTGTCGAGTCAATGGATATTTTTGACTTTGACTAATGGGTTAACTAACATCGAGCGAATGAGCTAGAATGGATACCTCAAACTCCCCTGTCCGATAATGTGGTCGACCAAATGAGTGTTATTTTTTAGTGAAAGGCAATGGAGGATTATAATGATGAGCCTGCTCCCCAGCCCGCTGAACCTGCTGCTGCCACAAGTGCTAAAACAACCAGCTTGTTCCTCCTATTGAATCAGAAACGATCCTGCTCCTCCCCCTGCTCACCCTGATTTGCCATCTGAGATGGAGTGAATTTTTTTTGATCTCGATCTCCTGGGGACTGGCGCTGAGCAAGGAGGAGGTGATTTTTGTAATAGCTTGTTTTGCTTTTTTTGGTTCTAATTTTTCACATTACTGAATGAAAACAAATGTTTTTTCCTTCTTGTGTTTTTGCATGCTAATTTTTTTAAATGCCTTGTGAAAATAATAAGAATAGATCTGTCGAGTAGGGCTACTTCTGCTAATTTTTGCAGGCATCCAAATAATTGCCAAAGGGTTAGACCCCAGCTGTTCTATTTATCGGGTATATTTATTTGGTCGTCTTAACTGGGTCTGGCCCTTGGTTAATCGAAGCGTGATCAAACTATTAATAGCATATTATTTAGGTAGGATATTTATTTGAATGAGATTTTTCTCCCTTTGTACTAATTGCGAACAAAGTCGTCAAACAATATCGGGTAACGGGTTGAGGCATTCAAACTTAAAATATAAGTCGGGCATGGCCCCACTTTGTTCGGTTACAGAGCAACGTTGTGCTTATATTCATTCGAGGAAAGTCATCCTTTGACCGGGCAAGGTCCTGCTTACTCGTCGTGCGAGCAAGGCTTGTCGGATAACAAAGTAGAAGTGAAAACAACAAGGTTGACAAACAATTTTCAACAAACTTTTTCATTAATTTTTTTTTCACATAATACAAAGTAGACTAACTGCTAATTTTAATGATAATATTTTTTCAAATGGTCAGTGTGCCAAGGGTGCTTCAAATCTTTGCCCTATTGATTTTGTAAGGTGTAAGTGCCTTCCCTAATGATTCATGTGACCCTGAATGGTCTTTCCCAGTTCGGTGACAGTTTTCCTTGTTCTGCTCACTGTCTAGTCACCTTGAATTTTCTAAGAACCCAATCCCCGATTTGAAATGATCTTCCTCAGACTTTTTATCGTGTTTCACCCGTTGAGCCCCTTACCGTTGTCTGATTGACCATAAAACGGCGGGCAGCTCATCAACCACTTTCCTGCCGATCTTCCAAATTCTTATTCAATGCGTGCAGTATCTGTTTGTTCGCAGCTTCAGCTTGTCCATTCCCATGTGGATATACAACTGAAGATTGCTAGTGCTTGACATACATCCAGGTACATTATGTTGTAAACTTGTCGGAGAACTGTGTTCCATGGTCGTGAGACAATGACTCTGGGTAGCCCGAAGCGACATCAAATGTGGTGGTGCATAAAGTTGATGATGTTGTTCTCAGTTATAGTGGTCAATGGTTTTGATTCGATCCATTTGGTAAAGTAATCAATTGCCACTATTGCATACTTGAACTGAGATCGTACGAGAGGAAAAGGTCCAATCAGGTCTATCCCCCACATGGCGAATGGTCAGGCTGTAACTACCGGTGTCTGTTCGGTTGAAGGCAACTGGGGAATGTTTGCAAATCTCTGAAACTTGTCATATTTTCTTACATATGAAGCTACATCTCTTCTCAATGTGATCCAATAATATCCAATGAACAAGATTTTATGTGCTAAAGTTTGGGCGCTTAGATGACCTCTGCAGGCTCCTTGATGGACCTCATATAATAATTATTGAGTCATTTTTGGCCGAACACAGTGAAACATCGATCTGACTTTTGAACGCTTGTACAAAACTCCTCTGACCACTGAATATCGGCACACCTTATTTCGAATGACTCATTCTCGATTTTTATCCTTTGGTAGGATACTCTGCTCGATAAAATCCTTGTACTCATCTATCCAACATTTACTTACTGGCTCAATATCCATCATCATTTCCCTATCAATGGAAGGAGCTTCCAAATGATCAATCAAGACAGATGGATTCAACACCGAGAGCTCATCCTCGATTATTTTGGAGAGGTAGTCTGCTCTCATATTATCTGATTGATCAATTCTCACGATTTCCCAGAATTTGAAGTTCTTCTAAATTTCTTTGACTAACTCACATTACTTGACGAGGATAGGGTTATGAACTGCATACTCTCCCCGTACTTGATTCACAACTAATTGAGAATCTGAGTACATAGTAACAGAATCAATGTCCATGTCTAATGCGAGCTCGAGTCCTGCAATCATGGTTTCGTACTCTGCCTGGTTGTTGGAGGTTGTGAACTTAAAATGAAGAGCTATCTCGAATTCTTCGTCCTAGTCAGGTGTAACTAGCAAAATGTCGGCCCCGCTTCCTGCTTTGCTCGCAACACCATCCACAAACAACTCCCAACAATGTGCTGGCTTGATTTTGATGGATTTTTCTTGCTCGATGTCTAAACTTGGGGTTGGAACTATGGTTTTCTTGATGTTAGGGACACTTGATTCGACTAAAAAGTCTGCCAACGCCTATGCCGCCTTTGATGGCTCGTCTTGGCTGATAGTCTATGTGAAATTCCATGAGCTCGATGGACCATCCAAGCATCCTTCCCGAGAAATTGGGTTTGTGCAATATTTTTCTTAGTGGAGAACCTATGTATACAGTTATGGCATGTATAGAAAAATAAGCTCATAATTTTCTAGCAGCAATAACAAAAGAGTTTGCCAATTTTTCTACATTGAAATAATGACCCTCCAATGGAGTAAGAGCCATTTGACTCATAGTACACATGTTTTGTAACATTTGATTCTTCCTTAACCAAAACAGCGGCCACAGCCTGATCCATGGTCGCTAAATACAAATTCATATTTTTGCCCGTTTTAAGGTTGCTCATCAATGGTGGTTTGTCGAGGTATTCCTTGAGTTGTTGGAAGACTTTGGCACATTCTTCATTCCATTCAAAGCTTTTGTTGCCTCGGAGAATTTTGAAGAACGGCAATGTGAGTGCCCCGTTTTTCGACCTCTCCCCCGCGACTGAGAAGCGAGATGGTTTCAAAACTTTTCAAGCGCGTGGAATACACTCGACCTTAATTGTGAACTCCAAATGTGAATAACAAAGTCGCCATCTTTATTTTAAGGATAAATAAAGAAAAACCAAACATACCAGATTATGTGGGTTCGAGGGCTAAGTTACGAAGTTAGGAAGGGATTAGGCACCCAACTTGCTTTTTCGGTCTCACAATGGGTTTATCAATATGCTTGTTTTATTTTATACACTTTGGCTTTGAACAATACATTTATATACGACATAAAGAAATAAAGAGAAATAACTTTGCATTCATTAAAGAAAACAAAACAAAATTACAACTTGAAATAATATAATTTAGAGAATAATTACAACATTTTTATAAGCTATTTTATTTAAGGATAAAACATCTATATTAATAACAAAATTTATCTACATTACATGTATAAGCAGGAAAGAAATTTATTTAACTACTTCTTATTTTGAGGTGATTGCAGGAAAGAAACTAAATAAACTGCTAGAAATTATGACTTACTTTACATTTAAAGTAAAGACGGAAGAAGAAACTAATTTAAACAAAAGGGAATGTAACTATTAAAGTAAGAATGGAAAGGAAGCTAATTTAAGCAGAAAGAAAATGTAAATATTAT
Source organism: Codonopsis lanceolata (assembly GCA_013146195.2). NCBI lineage: Eukaryota > Viridiplantae > Streptophyta > Magnoliopsida > Asterales > Campanulaceae > Codonopsis > Codonopsis lanceolata. The sequence goes on from JABEVN020002605.1 coordinate 8,180, forward strand.
TACATTAAAGTAAGAACGAAAAAGAAACTAATTTAAGCAGGAAGAAAATATAACAATTTCTATTTTAAAGTAAAGAAATAAAAGAAACTAATTTAGAAGTAAAAGAAAATATAACTATTTCTACATTTAAAGTAAAGACAGAAAAAAAATTAATTAAATATCTTTAATGAAAGAAATAACACAACTTATAGCAGCCTTATTTTAGAGTTGCAAATATATTTTTATAAAAAAATTTGTCATAATAACGACTTATTTTAGTGTTATTTGTTATAGAAATTCGGCAACATAACTGCTTATTTCGTGATATATTATTATTTTAAATAGAACTTTTTAAGGTTAAAAGTAAATAAACTTTAAAGTACCTACCGCTTGAAGCATGGGGGTTTTATATCGTACCAAACCTCTTTTGGTAGTCTTTAGGGTGCACTCGCTCTTCGTGAGGAGAGGGAGTCTTTTTTCTTTTGATGGATTTTGAGCAGCGTGAGTTTTGTTGTTTTTGCCTCGGGATTCAGGCAGCACAACTGCTTGCTTTGGCTGGATTTGCTTGCTTGCATCTGAAATCGGGCAGAGCAACTGCTTGCTTCGGCTAGATTTGACGTTTGGAATCGGGCAGGGCAACTGCTCTTTTTGGTTCTTTTGAAATGGTGAAATAGGGCGGAAACCTAGTAGGGTAACTAGGGTTCACTTTGGCCGGAGAGTTTGAGTGTTTTAGGGAAGAGATTTGGCAGTTTGGCAGAGCTTCGGGGCTAGAGAGAAAATGTCCTCGGCGTTCTCTCGGGAGAACATACTGCGTGGTGAATGTTTCTCACTGCGTGAATTCTCTCACCTGTGTGAATTTCTGAAGTCGGATGCTTCTATTTATAGGCTGAAGCTGGGCTTTCCTTCACAGTTAAGTTTTATCAACTGAGCTTCAACGACTTGCACTGCGCGTTGAAAAGGTTGCACCATAGGCTAATTGCACCAGTAACCCTTGAAGCTGTGGGCGCTTCCTACATGGCTTGTGGGCGCGATGCCCAGGATGGGTGTGGGTTGCGCCCACAACCTTTTCTTGTTTTGATTTTTAGCACTTTGGCCCTTGCAGTTCACTGTTTATGCATTCTTATTTTTCTTTTGCATTTTAAACCATGTAACTTGACATTCGTTAGTTCTTTTAACATGTCTTGATATTTTATGGCATGTCATATACCAGGGGTACGAAATTGGCGTGTCTAGAGGAAACATCACTCAGTTGAGCGAGATATGAAGTGACTAAAAGCAATGGCAGTACCATTCAATCGTTGTATATCTTTGATGCATCTTGGTGGCTTCATGTCAAGTAGAGCCTGGGTCTTCTCCGGATTAGCTTCAATGCCCTTTTAATTGACCATGAAGCCTAAAAACTTTCCAACTTGTACCCCGAGCACACACTTGCTCGGGTTTAATTTCATGTTATTCTTTCGCAGGTTAGCAAAAATTTCTTCCAGATCTTTGATATGGTCTCTTCCCTTAGACCATCGCCAACGGTGGCTTTAAAACACCAAATATAGAGTTTTTCTTCTTTGAACTCCAACGACCAAAACTTGGGAAAATTTGAAGTTTCAGTTTTGGCACTTCATTTCTAGCGCATGGAACTACACACTTCATTTCCCCTTTCCTATTTTCTTTCTTTTTTTTGTTTAAGTAATTTTTTTGTATTTAATGTTTTCATAATTATTGTTAGTTTAGTTGTTTAGTTTAAATATCACTTTGATGTTTTGGTTTAAATAATACAAAAAATTAATTAAATTATTTTTATTTATATTGTTAGTTATTAGTTATATATAATATTAAAATTATAGTTTGTATTTTATGTTTCTATTTTAGTCTCAATTAAATTCATGCATTTAATTTTTATTTTTAATGCATAATATTTAATTTAATTTAATACTAAATCAATAAATAATATATTTATTTTGTTAAAATACATTAATGAAAATTAAATAAAATAAAACATATACTTGGAATACAAATTAAATGAAATAATGAAGAATATACTTGGAATATTCCTTTTATAGTAAACTGTAGAACTAGATGGTGGAAGAAATTTGGTGCCTTTAAAATTTAGTGCAATTTTAAATTCGTTTTTTATGACCATGTCATCAATGTTTTCCCTATGTTTCATCATTTGGCCAGCAATAAAGACCACCTCCTGCTCGGAAAGCGGGAAGATCCTTGTCTTTCTCGTTCTTTTTCACCTGATGGTACCTTGAGTACGCATCCAGGAAGCTAAGCATCTCAAACCCAACTATAGCATCAACCAACATGTCAATGCGAGGAAGAGGATAGTTGTCTTTAGGACAAGCTTTGTTGAGATCTGTAAAGTCGACGCACATTCACTACTTTCCATTGTTTTTCTTAACCATCACCACATTGGCCAACCAAGATGGGTAGTGGATTCCCTCAATGATATCTGCCTTCAGCAGCTTTTCTACTTCCTCCTTAATCGCTTCACTTTTCTTCAGAAAGAATTGTCGAGGACGTTACTGGACTGGCCTAAAGGTGGGATCCACGCTCAGTCGATGGAGAGCCACTTCCTCGCTTACTCCTCTCATATCTTCCACAGTCCAAACAAACACATCGATACTTTTCTTCAGCTGCTCGATCAGTCGTGTTCGCTCTTCTGGGGACATTGCCTTCCCAATCTTGATTTTTTGCTCGTTCTAAGTAGGGTTGATAACAATCTCTTTGAGTTCATCCTCATCTCAAAATTATGGTTCCTCTTTAACCTGTAGAGTTTCCATTTCAATTTTCAACTTGCTAGCTGGTTTTCGAGCTGACCTCAGAGTTTCATCAACCATCTCCCTATGTTCCCTGTCTTGTCGATTTCCATATCCCGAGGTTGTGAGCATTCACCCTCTGATATTACTCTCGTGATCACAGGGCCCTTGGTTTGATATGATTTTTCTTTCTCCGAGATGATAATTTCTTCATCAGGAGTAGAAAAAGTGATTTTCTGTTTCTTTTTCTGAATGTCCCGAATGTATTCCCACATTGTTCAGGGTTGGATGTGAAGTATCCCAATGCCGCTGTCAGCATAAAATTTTACTCGCTGATGGGGTATGGAAACAACCACCTGGAAGCGAGCCATGGAGGGGATGCCCATGATAGCATTATATGACAACTTCAAGTCAATGACGAGGAAAGTAATGACCTTAAACCTTGTATGTTTCCCGTCACCGACGTACACTTCTAGGTTGACAGTGCCTTTGACTCCCACCTTATGATTGATGAACCCCTCAAGAGTTTCCAAGTACAACTTTCAGCGAGCATCGGTGAGACCGATTTCCTTGAAGTAGTTGTAATAAAATACATCTCGACAAGCCCTAGGTTTCTATTAACACGCGGTGCACCTATCGGTTGTTGATTAATGCTAAGATAACCAAAGGCTACTTGGATGTCAGAGTTATGCTCGCTAACTCACTGTGAGTGAAGTGGATGGTCTGCTCGCCCACCCATGTAATTGGCGGCACACGCATCACCTTTGATAGCGAGTAAATATGCATTCCAAGCTGAGTTGAAGAGGTTCCTCATCGAGGATCGTGTTCACTATCCCTTGTATTTGATCGGTATTTCCTATGTTCCCTCAATTTCCTCCTCGAGCATGAGGATCACGTCGATTGTTGTCATTATTATGGTCCCGTTTAAACCTATCAAAACGTCCTTGATTGATTAAACGTTGGATCTCCCATTTAAGGATGATGTATTCTTCTGTGACATGTCGCATGTCATTGTGATAAGCACAAAACTTGGTGTTATCAAGTTACTGAGCCGTGTCCAGATTGATGAGGTAGGGAGCAAGAAGGTCATTCTTATTTGAATCATAATTTCCTCCTTTGAATCGTTCAGTGGAGTGAAATATTGCTCTCTGAATCGTTGAGTCTGATCAGATGTCCTGTTTTGACCTCTACGAGAATTGTTACTACCCGAGCTATGGTTTGTAGCCGCTGCCGAGCTACTTTCTGCTTTCTCTTTGCCCTTGCCCTTTCGATCCACTTTAGTTGAGCTGAACAATTGGGCGCAAACAAGCATCTCGCCCTAAGTTGCTGGCAGATGCATCACCAATTCTTGTTTTAGGCCCCCATTCTGCATGTTGTTCAAGAAACATTATGTGACCTCGCTTTCTGACATGCTCGTGACTTGCTCGAACACTTTAGTGAATCTTTCCACATAATTGTGGGAAGATTCATCAGCTGCTTAGACCACCTTACAAAGGTCAAATCGACTTTTAGGTAAGGATCCTACAAAGCTGAATTCAACTAAAAAAATTTCCCTTAGATCCTTCCAAGCAGTGATGGATCCTCTTGGGAATCTTCCCAACCAGCTTTGGGCCTTTCCCTGTATAGCCCCAGCAAATGCCTTTATTTTGAGCGCCTCACAGCTGGTGACCAGGCCAACTTAGGCTTCAAATGATCTTAGTCAATCTCCTGGTCGGGTCATTCCCGAGTACTTGTCAAAATTCGGAAAGATAGCCCCCTGAGCTAGAGGTGTATTCTCAATCCAGTCTGCAAAAGGATTGTCATCTGCTGACTGGATTTTCCCATCAGGGCGGTGACCACCTTCCCATCCATCCATCATTGCCTACACAATTGCAATGACCTCAGCCATGGTTTGAGGTTGTGCTGGCGACACTACCGTTGGCCGCCGTAGTGAGCTTGATTGAGGTACAACCATTAGCTGTGCTGCAACAGGTAGGGGAGCTCTTTGTGGCCGAGGAGAGACACGGTGTTCTGCCCTTCGATCGTTCTCCCTCCGAGGCGATGACCTCCGGTATCTATGAGAAGAATATGAATGAGAATGATAGGAGGGTTCGGGCTCATCTCGCCGACTTCACCTGCTGGCCGACTGAGATTCAGCGACTACGCTATGCTTTCTAGCATGACACCTGTTGTGTCCATTTTTTTCTTCGCAGACTTCGACCACACGAGTTCCTTGATTGCCACCACTTTCGCTCGATTCCGACCTGGTGCCTGTTCGATTGCTGGAGGGGCTCGGTGCAGGGCAGGGCCACCAGCACTAAGAGCCCTCTCAGCTTATCATTGAGCGCTGATTGTTGGCACAATTGGAAGAAACTGGTCCTCTGATAGATGATCGATGTATTTTATACGTCGATTTCAGGTACTTTTATTACTTAAATTAAGCGGTTCCACGAGGCTTTTGGCTACTGATATGTGTTTTTCAGTTGTTTAATGAGTTTCAGGGTTTTAGGTGAAATTATATGAATTATGAGGCTTTCTGGTGAAAATTCCAAGAAGGGGCCAAAGTGTAAAATGAAGATTAAACGGCAGAGGTGAAGGCTGGAGACCTTACGGTCGCAAGGTATTTCTTACCTTGCCTCCGCAAGGTAAGCAGTGTGTCCAGAATTCAAGCCCCGTAAATTAAACACCCTTGCGGACGCAAGGGGGTAATGACCTTGCGGCCGCAAGGTGGTCAGAATCGGTTTTCGAGGGTTTTCAAGCCAGACTGAAATTCCTAAACCCCCTACAACTCCATGGTATAAATAGAGGATGGTGGCCAAAGCTCAAGGACGTCCAAGAAGTAGTTTTTAATAGTTTTAGCATAGGATTTAGAGTGTATAACATAATTTAGTTATTGTAATCATAGTTTTGAAGATCGATCCATGCATTCAATCATCTCCATGTGTTGTTCATCTTCAAGGATGAACTAAACATCCATTAATCTAGGAGTTGGGAGGTAACTTGTATAAAATCTATGCTTTAATTATATCTTTATTCATTCAATTCTTGTTGATTGTGGTGATTATCAATCCATCTATTATTTCACTTTGAACAAATGAATGTAATCGTGAATAATAAAGGCCTAGAGGTGCGGATAACTGCATGATCAATGTGCATATGTCGTACACTGGCTCACCATCATGATAAATTGAACCTATCGATGCACGAGAGTGATAAGTTAGGGTCAGGTTCCATATATGACCTAAGTGACAGTTAGATCATATGTTCTTGTGCCTAGGATATAGAATGGACAGATTATTTGGAGATAGAGACTAAACGGTAATTCGACAGACTTTATCTATATTTTGTGAACGAACCCAAGAAATTGAATGATACTTTATTTAAAATAAGCCATAGAGGAGATGCAAGTGAAACCCTAATCCTAGATTTCCTTCCATCATAAGATCTTCATAATCTGCAATTGCTGCTAAATTAGTTAACCCTAGAATAATAATTAGTTAGAATAAAATCAATATAAAACCCCCATTTAGTTTAATAATTTGCTACCGATAATCATGCTATTTGTGATCTTCTTGTCTCTATGGTTCGACCCTTGCTTTCCAAAACTATTCTACAATAGTCTTGTCCACTTGCAAGAAAATAATTAAAATAAGACATCGATCAATAGACGTATTTTATATGTCTTTTCGGGTACTTTTATTACTTAAATTGAGCAATTTCACGAGGCTTTTGGCTACTGATATGTGTTTTTGAGCTATTTTATGAGTTTCAGGGTTTTAGGTGGATTTATGTGATTTATGAAGACTTTAGTGAAGATTTCGAGGAAGGGGTCAAAGTGTAAAATTGAAGAAAAAAAGACAGAAGAAGAATCTAGCCACCTTCCGGTCGCAAGGTAAAAACACCTTGCCTTCGCAATGTAGGCAGAAAGACGGCCTCTCAAAATCAGACCCTTGCGGACGCAAGGTCATTACCCCTTGCGACCGTAAGGTCCCCAGAACCAACCTTTCGGGGTTTTCAAGCTGGATTGGAACTCCTATTCCCCTACAACTCCTTGGTATAAATAAAGGACGGTAGCCAAAGCCAAAGGACGTCCAAGAAGTAGTTTTAAACAGTTTTAGCTAGGATTTAGATTGTATTACGTAGTCTAGTTGTTGTAATTACAGTTTTGAAGATCGATCCATGTATTCATTCATCTCCGTGTGCAGTTCATCTTTAAGGATGAACTAAACATCCATTAATCTAGGAGTTGGGAGGTAACTTGTATCGAATCTATGGCTTAATATATTTTTATTCATTCAATTCTTGTTGATCATGGTGTTTATCAACCCATTTATTATCTCGCTTTGAACAAATGAATGTAATCGCAAGTGATAAACGCTTAGAGGTGCGGATAACTGCATGGCCTAAATGCATATGTCGTACACTGGCTCACCATCATGACAAATTGAACCTATCGATGCACGAGAGTGATAAGTTAAGGTCAGGTTCCATATATGACCTAAGTGACAGTTAGGATCTATATGTTCTTGTGCATAGGATATAGAATGGACGAATTATTTGGAGATGGAGACTGAACGGTAATTCGACAGGCTATATCTATCTTTCGTGAACGAACCCAAGTTATTGAATGATATTTTATCCAAATAAGTTATAGAGTAGATACTAGTGAAACTCTAAGCCTAGATTTCCCTCCACCATCATATCTTTCTTACTATGATTACTGCTTAGTTAATTAAATTTACTGTTTTAGTAGAATAATTAGTTTAAATAAAATCCAAACAAAAACTCCCTTAGTTTAATAATATTGCTACCGATAGTCTTACTATTTGTGATCTTTTTGTCTTTGTGGTTCGACCCTTGCTTCCCAAGCTATTCTGCAATAGTCTTGTCCACTTGCAAGGAATAATTAAAATAAGACACGATCAAGTTTTATAGTTTGCATAGTTAGTTTGTTGGTAGCGTAGTTTTAAATTCAGTCTTTATAATAATAAAAATACAAAAAGATTTTATTTATTTTTTAGTTGTTAGTTTTTATTTGCTTTATGCACGGTCGTAGATCTCTAAATCCTAAGCTAGTAGAATTAAATCAAGATATAAATAATCTTGGAAAGAATCAGGAAGACCCTGATAATTTGGAAAACCAACATGATAATCAAGAACAGTTGAATCAAGAGGATCCTCTAGTTGATCCTCCAATGGATAATAACAATTTAAAATCCTGAAAATCCGGTTCCTCCGGTAAATGTGAATCAAAGAATGTAAGAACCTGCTGATAGAAATATGGAAGTAATAATCAATCAAAGAACTATAAGTGATTATAGTCATCCTATGTTGAATGCAACACCATCATGTCTAGTCTTACCAAAAGCGGTAAGGAATTTCAAACTTAAAGGTCATTATTATAATATGATATCTTCATTTCATGGAATGCCATATGAAGACCCAGTAAGTTTTGTTAAAAATATGAATATATGATGGAAACTTTTCCGTTAGGTGGTTTGACTGAACATCAAGTAAAAATGAAATATTTTTCAAGTGCATTAAAAGATTTGGCGAAAAGATGGTTTATGAATCTAACACCTAGAAGTGTTTATACTTGGGTTCAATTATATGATTTGTTTATGGGTAAATTTTATAAACATGCATCTCTTTCAAAATACAGAAAACAAATTATGTCTTTTAAAAATGAACCAGGAGAAACATTCCATGAAGCATGGGATAGATTTAAAAATTCACTTATCATGTGTCCTCATCATAATCTATCTCAAGATGTGTTAGTAATTCAATTCTATCATGCTCTTTCGCTTGCATTACAAACTATGGTTGATAGTGCAACCGGTGGTTTTATAAATAGAATGACACCATCTGCACTAGAAGAATTGCTTGAGATGTTAAGTGCAAACTCACAACAGAAAAGTATAAGAGGTAAAAGTAGAAGTTTATTCCAAGTTCAAGAAAAATTAGATATGCAAGCTCAATTTGAAAATTGGCAAATCCAAGAAGCATGTGCTATTTGTGGATTAAATTCTCATGCTACTAATTTCTGTCCCTCTAGTGTTGTATATCTTGAACAGGTTAATGCCATGAACATGTACCCTCAAAGACAAAGGAATAATCCTTACTCAAATTCATATAATCCTGGTTGGAGGAATCATCCTAATTTTTCATGGGGAGGAAATAAACCATTACAACCTCAACAATTTCCAAATCAAGGAACAATTGCGAATTGAAGAAGTTCCAAAGTCAGATGGAGCGAGCAAAGGTCAAGTTGCTCTTAACAAATATTTGCTAGAAGAGGTGGGAAATTTAAGGAATCAACTCGCAAAAGTTGAAAAAGAAAAAAGGGAAAAAAGGAAGTTCCCTAGTCTGACAGAACAAGCAAAATCTATTACTACTCTGCGAAGTGGTAGGGTAATTGGAGAAGAGGTAAGTTACCCTATTCAAACTTCTGATGTGCCTGATAAAGTAGATAATTCTGATAAAGAAGTTGAAAAGGATAAAAGTGAAAATAATCAAGAAAAAGATAAAGAAGTGTCAAATAAAGATAATCAAGAAGTGAGTCAGGAAAAAGAACAAGAGGCAGAACCTCTTGAGGAACCTTATGTGGCACCACCACCATATGTTACTCCAATACCATTCCCTAGAAGACTTATGAAAAACAGAATGGATAAACAATTTTCGGAGATTTATAATATGTTATCCAAAGTGAACATTAACCTCCCTTTGCTTAATGTTATTAAAAATATTCCGTCTTATGCTAAATTTTTCAAAGATCTTCACTCTAAGAAACACAAATTTGAAAAGAATGAAAAAAATTATTGTTTCTGAAAACGTGAGTACAGTTTTACAACCTGAACTTCCTCATAAATTGAAAGATCCTTGTAGTTTCAATATCCAAGTCTCCTTGGGTAGTTCTAAAAAGATGAAGGCTATGCTAGATTTATGAGCAAGTATTAATTTGATGCCTTTCGCTGTCTATAAACAATTAGAGTTGGGAGAACTGAAACCCACTACTATGTCTTTACAGTTAGCTAACCGTTCGGTTAAACATCTTTTAGGTATAGTAGAGGACATTCTAGTTCAGGTAGATAAATTAATCATCCCAGTTGATTTTGTGGTTTAGAGATGGAAAGGAAGATATGCACAAACAATGAAGTTCCTATTTTGTTAGGTAGACCTTTTATGGCCACTGCCAACACAATGATTAATGTTAAGAATGGTAAACTCACAATGTCAGTTATGGGTGAAACTATAGAAATTTCAGTTTTTGATGCGATGAACAGACCGAGTGACATAAATGCATGTTTCTCAATTGATGAAATTGAAAATCTTACGGCCCAAACCTTTAACGAAAGTCAAGACGATGATGACTATGAGAAAGATACATATGTAAGCCATGATGATAGAATCTTTTATCCTGTAGTAGCTGAAATGAAAGAGAAAGAAAGACTTGAAGCTCTTAAGAATAAAGACAAGAACAAAATGGAAGATTCCAAATTAGAAAATAGTTTTGGTGAAATAGAAATAGAGGAAAATGATAAAGAAGATATAGAGAATCAAAAGTCTGTTTTTGATGAAATAAAAATTGATGAAGAAAAACAAGAGAACTCTATAGGAGGAAGATAAAGAAGAAATAAGGAAACTTGAAATTCCTGAATTTATCCCGTCTGTCAAATCTCCTCCTGAAGTAGAAATTAAAGCCTTTACCATCTCATTTAAAATATGCATTTTTAGGGGAAGGTAAAACCTTACCTGTTATAATAGCTGCGGATTTAACAGAAGAACAAGAAGCAAGCCTGTTAAAAGTTTTATGGACACATAGAGAAGCTATAGGTGGTCTTTAGCAGATTTGAAAGGAATTAGTCATTCTATGTGTATGCATAAAATTCATTTAGAAGAATGTAGTAAACCTTCTAGAGAAAGGCAAAGAAGACTTAACCCTCACATGGAAGAAGCAGTGAGAAAAGAAGTGCTTAAGCTTCTTGATGCGGGTATAATTTACCCGATATCTGATAGTAAATGGGTTAGTCCAGTCCAAGTGGTTCCTAAGAAATTAGGAATTACAGTTGTTAAGAATAAGAAAGATGAGTTAGTTTCCACCCGAACTATCACTAGTTATAGAATGTGCATAGATTTGAGGAAATTAAATGCGACAACCAGGAAAGATCACTTTCCCTTGCCCTTTATTGATCAAATTCTTGAAAGACTAGTTGGTCATGAATATTATTGTTTTCTTGACGGGTTCTCTGGCTATAATCAAATCCCAGTAGCACCCGAAGACCAAGAGAAAACCACTTTTACATGTCCCTTTGACACTTTTGCGTTTAGGAGAATTCCCTTTGGACTTTGCAATGCCCCAACTACTTTTAAAAGATGCATGATTTCTATATTTTCAGATTTAGTGGAAAGATGTGTTGAAGTATTTATGGATGATTTTTCAGTATTCAGGAATTCTTTTGATCATTGCCTAGAAAATCTTGCATCGGTTTTGAAAAGATGTTGCGAAACTAATTTAACCCTAAGTTGGGAGAAAAGTCATTTCATGGTTAAACATGAAATTGTCTTAGGTCATGTTGTGTCAAACAAAGGAATTGAGGTTGACAAGGCTAAAATTGAAGTTATATCACAACTACCCCCTCTAACTTCAGTCAAAGGTGTTAGAAGTTTTGTAGAACATGCAGGTTTTTATAGAAGATTTATAAAAGATTTTTCAAAAATATGTAAACCTTTATGCAATATGTTGGCAAAAGATACCAAATTCATTTTTGATCAAGAGTGCTTGAATGCATTTAATTTATTAAAAGAACGATTGACATCAGCCCCAATTTTAACCATCCCTGATTGGTCTCTCCCTTTCGAGATCATGTGCGATGCTTCGATTTTGCAATTGGAGCTGTGTTAGGACAAAGGGTAGACAAGAAACCGCATGTAATTCATTATGCTAGTAGGACATTGAATGATGCACAACTTAATTATACAACCACAGAAAAAGAATTTTTAGCAGTTGTGTATGCATTAGAAAAATTTAGATCATATTTGTTAGGATCAAAAGTTATCATATTCTTTGATCATGCAGCCCTAAAATACCTTTTGAGTAAGAAAGAGGCAAAGCCTAAGCTCATAAGATGGATGTTATTATTGCAAGAGTTTGACATTACTATTAAAGATAAAAAGGGAACAGAAAATGTTGTAGCCGACCATTTGTCTAGGTTGGAATTTTTACCTTTACTTGAACATCAATTTCTTGATAATAAAATCTCGGTAAATGAAGACTTCCCGATGAACAATTATTAGCAGTTAAAGATTTAGATCCGTGGTATGCTGATTTTGTTAATTATTATGTCTCTGATATCATTAACCCTGATTTTGATTTTTATCAAAGAATTTTTTTTAACAGATGCAAAACACTATTTTTGGAAAGAACCTCATTTGTATAAAATGTGTTCCGACTCTATAATTAGGAGATGTCTTCTAGAACAAGACCAACAAAGTATTATGACATTTTGTCATGAATACTCTTGTGGGGGTCATTTTAGTGGTAATAAAACTGCTAGAAAAATCTTTAAATCTGGATTATATTGGCCTACTGTTTTTAGAGGCTGTGACATATTTTACAAAACATGTGATAAATGTCAAAGAACTGGTGGAATAGGTAAAAGGAACGAAATGCCCTTGCATATGAATATAGTTGTCGAAATTTTTTATGTCTGGGGTATTGATTTTATGGGTCCTTTTCCAGTTTCTAATGGTTGTGAATATATTTTAGTTGTTGTGGATTATGTGTCTAAATAGATAGAAGCTATTGGTACTAGAAATAATGATGGACAAACTGTTGTCAAGTTTTTGGAAGAAATTTTTGCTCGGTTTGGAGTACCGAGGGCTATAATTAGTGATCAAGGAACACACTTCACTAATAGATTGTTAAATTCAGTCCTTAGAAAATATGGTGTAACTCACAGGTTAGCTACACCATATCATCCTCAAACTTCTGGTCAAATAGAACTGAGTAACATACAGATAAAAGTAGTTTTGGAAAAGACTGTGAGACCAAATCGAAAAAGATCGAGCCAAAACTTAAAGG
>JABEVN020002606.1:0-20929 GCA_013146195.2 Codonopsis lanceolata
AAAGTCACTGAAAGAGTCTCCTTGAGTTTGTGGGTTTATAGAGGAGTGTAAATAGTGTCCCTCACAAAAAGATTTTAATTTTTGTTATTTATATGCTTTTGTATTTATAAGTTTATTTGTTTACTCGTACTCGAGCAAAGTTCAAGTTTGGGGGTATTTGATCGATGTATTTTATACGCCGATTTTATATACTATGACTTAAATTATGCTATTTCACGAGTCTTTTGAGTACTAATATATGTTTCGGTGAGTTTTAAGTTTCGGGATTGTTGTGAAAATACGCGAAACTCCGAGGTTTTAAGTGCAAATTACAAGGAAGAGAAAATTGAAGAAAATAAAGGCTGGACACCTTGCGGACGCAAAGGTGCCTGTGCTTGCGACCGCAAGGTAGGCGATATCGGCAAGCCGGCAATCGAAGAATCAAAAGCCACCCATCTTGGAGACCTGCGGACGCAAGGTATCCGGCACTGCTCTTGCCAGAGGGCGGAATGCGACCTTCGGATTTTCACGCAGTCATTCGATCAATCACAACTCCAGTATATATAGAAGTCGGATCTGAGCCTAAGCATGGGAGGACGGCCGGAAGCTCTCTTTACATAGATTTTAGGTAGTTTTAGATTGTATAACATAGTTAGGTTTTGTAATTTCAAGTATTGAAGATCAAATCATGTCTTTCATCATCTCCATGTGTTGTTCATCGTCTATCGATGAACTAAATCATCCCTAATCTAGGAGGTGGGAGGTAACTTGTATCGAATTTATGTTTTGATTCATATATATATGTCTATTCAATGCTTGTTGATTGTGTTGTTTATCAACCCCTATATTATTTTGCTTTGAACAAATGAATGTAATCGCAAATAATAAAGGCTTAGAGGTGCGGATAACTGCATGACCAAGTGCATATGTCGCATTAATCGGCTCACCAACACAATAAATTGGACCTATCGAAGCACGAGAGTGATAAGTTAGGACCAGTGTTCTTACATGATCTAGGTGACAGATAGATCATAAATCTAGGTGACAACTAGATTAATAGTTCATGTGCTTAGGATATAGAATGGGTGAATTTTGCGGATGGATCTCTTTGAACCAATTGTTCAACGGACTATATCTATTTTTAGTGAACGAACGCAAGACATTGAATGACATTTTTATGAATTGAACATAAAGGAGATATAAGTGAAACCCGTAAATCCTAGATTTCCACTCACCATAAGATCTTCATATCTCGTTATTCTTGTCTAATTAGTTAAACATCTATAACTAGTAATTTAGAGTAGAATTAAACATAAAAAACCCCTTAGGTTAATAATTTGCTATCTATAATCGCACTGTTCTTGATCACTTGTCTCTGTGGGTTCGACCCTTGCTTCCGAGTCTATTCTATAATAGTCTTGTACACTTGCAAGGAAATAGATAAAATAAAACATCGATCAAATACCTACCCATATCCCATTCCCGTTTCTTCTAGATTTTGCCTAAAATTACCATCAAAGAGCCCAACAATTGGAAAGTTTTGGACTCCATAGAATCCAATGGACTCCAACTGCTTGAGGAAGGATTCCATCCTGCGAAAAGGATCAGTCCACAAACTCCGGCAAGAGCTGGTACTTCTTTCTACGTATACATTCAAAGTGACATGCTTACACAAGGAGTAAGATTGGAAGTCCTCACGGAGTTCAAATCCTATTCAAAATGTAGAGGCTTGTATATACTGCTTTGGAGAAAATCACTCTGAATTATAAGTGAACTTCGTCATTGCTTATCCTTTCACATAACTTCTACAAATACTCTCTTCTCTATATGAACACTAACGTCTAAAGTCTAAAGGAAAAAAAAATGCTCCAAGGAATAATAATCTTCATCAAAATTAGTGAAAACATATGTAGATTAAAATCCAAGTCTTGAAACTTAAGATAAACACTGCTAAAGAAAAACGAAAAAAATATCAGCTCCAAACAATTGAAAACTTCCCAAGCTCAGTAAGCCAATGAACCGAAGCACCCACGGGCACAAAAGATTAAACATTTTATCACAATTACCAAAATTAACAGGAATGAAACTAGAGCGACAAATTAGAGGAAGGACTATAATAGTCACCCTTGATTTGTTACCTTTTTGAGCAATCGGGTCTTTGGATTTGTGTTCACTTGTCTTGTTTGGTGGACTTTTTGTCCATTATATATTTTTGTTTGCTTTTTGATTTTATTACAACTCTTTTCCTATGAAAACAGAAGTATTTTTGAAATTAAATTTGGATAGTATTGTGCTTTTTACCCATGAACAACAATGATCTGGACCACTGGAGTTAATAAAAGCCTGAATCAATACTGATTTGCTCATAAAAGCTATGCTCCCAATTCTATTATGGTGATCCGTGTATATGTGGGCTTTTGGTGTCTTCTTTTAATTTTAGCATTTCTTCATGAATTTGTGATGCTAGGTGGTTATCTTCTGTTTCTCTAAGAACCGGTGTGACAAATCAACTGATAATCTGACTAGTACTGACCTCACAACTAGTTCTGAGAAGAGCACAATTCGTGTTTTCTGTGACAAAGCATTTGCACTATTAAAGGGATCTGACAAGAACCTACCACAGGTGCTGCTTGGTTCTTTTTATGTATATCAACTTTGGCATCAGATTACCAATATATATGCAACTATTGAAGTCGAGAAATCTTTTTTTCTTTTCACAATAGGTTGTAAGAGTTCAAAACCTTCTTCGGAGAGGGATTGGTGTGCATCACGTAGGGCTGCTTCTAAAAGTTAAGGAAGCTGTTGAAATGCTTTTCTGCCATGGTGTCATTAAGGTAATTTTTTTGTCTCAGTTGCAGTGTTATTCAGTGTCATTGCTACCTTAGTATGATTTAAGAATTCTTAATAGCAAAGAGGGGAAAGCTAATGACTTTCCATCAGTGACTCTAGATTCTTGAAGTCTTAAGTAATGATGCAATCTTAACTTGCTTGTGCACATGAAAGTTGAAGTGTTTACTTGGCATCTGTTGATGAGACTACTTTTGTCTTTTTTCATATATTAATTATTTTGGTTCTTATTTTGTACTTCTGTAGGTTTTATTTTCAACAGAGACATTTTCCATGGGAGTTAATGCCCCGGCTAGGACGGTGAGTCTTCATTTTGGCATTGCTGTTGTTTGGAAAATACATTACTAGTAACATTTTGACCAGATACACTTCAATAGTTTATGTTTACAATATCAGATACACTTCTATAGTTTATGTTTTCAATATCAGAAAGCTCCAATGTCCATGTGTGCCTTCTTTGCTGACATTTGGATTAGCTTTTTACTCTTTCGTGAGACCAATAATTTCCATTATAAGCGGTACCGTTTTGTTATGAATTTTTGTCCTTCTTTGACTAGTGACTATAATAGAGGAGGTAACAAAAAGATTGATACTTCAGCTGTGCAGCTATATAATAAGATCGTGTAAAAATCCAGGCATCGAAGATGTTTCAATCATCAAGAAGAATAGTTAACAACTCAAAGTTAACATATTGAGATCATATTTATCACTGGTAAGAGGCATTTAGCTTTAGCTTAAAGCTGAGGCAGGGTCTATCTGACTTTTGAATTCAGAAGTAAGAAGATAAGTGCTTCAGAAAACTTCTTTGAGATTCATATTAATGCTTCATATTAAAGATTGCTTTTTAGTGTAAAACTTCTTTGAGATTCATATGCCCATGAGAAGATCTCTATTATCTTTTTCGCAATAGTGCATCGACATTTCTGTTCACTTGTTATGTGCCGCTAATAAAAATATCAGAGTAGCTTGAGTTCTCTTGTATCGAATATATGAAAATAAAACAGAATATAATAACCATCTCTAACCTGGAAAAATAGATCCCTTTGGTAACTCTCAGTAGGTGGCATAAAAGGATCAATGAAAACATGTTTATCCATCTTCCAGACTCTTAAGTAGCTGAAAAGCTCTGACAGTTCATCAAGTGCCTTCTGGGTCCGTTTATCTGAATTAGTTACATCTCAACTAAGATAAATCAATCTCAACATTTGTAAAAACTTATTTTAAGCAAAATTTACAGCATACCAGAAGGAAGAGAACCACGTAATCTAGGAAGGGCCTGATCTCCAACACCACAGAACCTTGATCCAACCGTCTGCAATCTATTTACAGTACCTTCAGAAAGATTAAGTTCCTGGAAAAATGTAATGAAAAGAATCATTTCAGGCTAATTTAAACAGACTATAAATGCGATAATAATAATGTGTCCATGTCAAATTCTCAGCAATCAATGATATATGTGTTTGGATGACCAACAGACAGGTGATCCATCATTGCGAGAACTCCCCTCTGATTGATTTAGTGAATGCACACAAGCATTTCAGACCTTACAATACATGCATGTACACTATTATCTGCTTCAGAAGTAAGAAGATAAGTGCTTCAGCAATCTTTAATATGAATCTCAAAGAAGTTTTACACTAGAAGTAAGTTTGTGCACACCTTATTAACTGTTTCAGATAAAGCTCTAGTGGCCAGCATCATGCTACTTTCATAAGATGTGTTTTCACATGAACCATGCCACCAAACGGAAGGCATCATACATTGAAGGTCCTGCTTATTGGGAATCTTCTAGAATAGTAACCCTTCAAACAAGGACTCAAAATCTGACTTCTTCCACCAACATACCATCAAATCTTCACGTCTTAACATGTGGCATGCCAATGCAAGATAGGGATATGAACCTGAATATGGGCACTCGGTTAGAACAAGTGATGTGGTCTTACAACAATATGGAAGAGCATTAATAAGGTGTTCAAACATCAATCTCGATCCTGGGAACTCCAGAAATAGATCAAGTACTCTATAATAGTTAGGCTTCACAATTACTCCCACCTACTGAGGTTCATTCATTAGTAAAGAAGACGAAACTGTGGCTACAAGGTCAACAAGAGATCTTGGCTTGAACACCTAAAGTTGGAACAGATGCCAAACAATTTTAAAAAATGGTCACAATTCAGATACTATAGATCGCAACATGTTTACTTGAGACTATACTAGAAAGGTAGCAACCTAAAAGATCATGATATGATGAGAACTCTTACTGATGTAATTATCCGGACTGCATAGCATCAATTTCACAATCAATAGAAGAATCGCATTCTTTTCAATATTCTGTAAAACAATAATCGCTACCTTCAAAATTGGTCTAGTTGGCTTCTCGTAACTCATAAGATCATCACTGTCTGCAGGCCCACCTCTGGAGAAACTGTGAGATACTTTTGCTGATGGGAACACAATGCATAAAGCGAGATTGAGTAAGAGAAAAAAACGAAAAATACTTAACAGAGGAATTAATCCAATGATATGAAGCAAATAAGCAAAATCTATTTTCATAACAACTAAAATGGACCTTTCAGAATAATGCAATATTTGGTAGGTGATCTTTAATCATTTTTTAATATGAAAAGTTGTGTTACTTGATTGCATATAATGAGCCTCGTGAAACAGTTAATTACTTGGTTATGTTGATGCTGAGAAAATAGAATCTTTGCAGCATGAACATCAACTTCAAATGTTACTGAAGCAAAACTTCAAGGTCTGCAGCCACATAAATCTTTGAAAGCCTCATAGGTCGAGTGATTGAGCTCTCAAAGTTTCCTGGAGTAAAATTCGTCCGTGACATGGAAATTGCATGTACCTTGGCTGAAGGAGACATTTTTAAGTCAGGACCTGAGCTGCCAAAAGAGGACAACTGGATCAGAGCTTGAAAGAGTTCCCAGAACCCCAATGCATTTAACATAGGAAATCATTTGCATTTGAAACATCACACAATTACCTTGAGTGAGCTTTGTGGTCACTGAACTCCTTTCCCCTCCTCCTTTATCCGGGATTGGGACCGGCACTACAATGCTATATATAGCAATTGCAATGGCGGAGTTAAAAAGGGGTTAGTAATAGGCAATGCAATTAATAAACAGAAGCCAATAAATTAGTAGATCCTAACATTTTAAATTACAAGTTTTTGGCCAAAATATGCAAAGAACAAATAGTCATTTTAAAACAAGATTAATCTAGACTAATTAAATCCTTGTTCCATGCAACTGTGCTCCCAACTGCATCATCTATCACCGACATGAATGAGTTAAGCCTATATAGCGGAGCCTTGGGATCTAAAGGCACATTGACCCAAACTTTCCAAGCATCTGTTCTGAGGGGTATGTGGTGCACCATATCATTTGGATCCTTGGATTCTATTGTAGCCTCAACAATAGCAATCTTCAGCCAATTCAGTAGCTTGCATTTTCTACCAACATCACCGTTAGATCTTTCATTTCTTGCATATAAATTAGTACAACCCAGAAAGTGAGAGCTACCATTTTGGGAGTGAGGAGAGGGTGTATTGAAATTTTCATTGCCCTTTGAAGCCATAACCTGTGAACAAATAAAAATTTACACCTAAGTAACAAGTATAAATAAAGCTACAAAACAATCTGATTTAATATAGAATACTTTCCTGCATGAGTAGATTTTTCATGTCTGCCATTTCCTTCTGATATATACTTTTCATGTCTGCCATTTCCTTCTGATTTATACTTCTCATGTCAGCCATTTCCTTCTTCAAATCAGAAATCTCACTCTCAAGTACATGTACTCTCTTGGAACTATTGATATGGATACCTACTTTAGAAGGGGTTATACCAAATCCCATCCCTCTAACTCTTCCATTCCGTTCGGTCCGAGGGTAATAGAGAGTGCATCTTCACCATAGGTAATGAATTACCGGAGAAACTTGCGAGGAATTGAACTCCTTAATCTTGTTCTTAAAAATGTATAAACAATAAAGTAATGTTACGATTATGTGGAGAATTAGAAAATAAATCTGTAATAAAATGTGTTCTTACCACACAATCAGCGACAAGAGGATTTGGAACATCTCCATTCTTTTTTGTGTGACCTTTACACCAAACTTCGTCTCTACTTATAACTTTTGTTGGATCGTCATTTCTCTAAAAGATGAAACATTATTTAAATGACAAGACAAACTATAATCAATCGTTTAATGTGTTATTAGGTTTATAGTGAGTTACCATCTCCTCTTCCAATCGAGCATACCCCTTCCTACTCATTGTGTGTGGAGTTTTATTCATTGCCCTGATGTGCTTGAACTTTTTGCTCTTTACCTACACCAAAAATTCAATTGTAAGTACAAAACATAGCTTACCAAAATCCTTAAAATAACACTTACAGTGTACCTCAAATTCCTCGCATAACTTTTCTGCTACAAAATTGTTCCAGTCTTCAAGAGATTTCATGTTATCCGGTCTAAGGTTAGCAATCAAAGACTCCTTATTTGGGAGTATTGATGCATCTCTAAGTGATTTTATTAGCCTAGATTTAGCCTCCCTCCAACGAGTACCCATCATCTGAATAAATAACGTTTTGAATGAGTCGTCGATCTTAAACCTCGCCTGTAAGAATAGTGTCACGTCAGATTTATATATATAGTACATAGCATGTGAATTTGAAAAGTTATTGTTTAACCATGAGTTAACTCTATAAATAATACCTTAATATATGTCCACAAATCATCCTTTGTGGCTTTTTTAACTTTCCTCCAATCATCATGAGTAAAGGGTACAAGTTCCCGTACTAATGTACCCATGTATGAAGATAACCATTGAGAGTTCAATCCTATAGGTTGTCCTCTTTCATTGAATTCCACCTCAACTTGAGTAGTAGGAGTTAAGCTGATTTTTCTCATTTTTGTTTTACCTCTTTTTCTCATTTGTCGTATTCTCTCTTCTTTAGCGGGTTCTTGATTGGTACTTCGTTAGATAAATCCGGCGAGGGAGAAAGTATTCTTTGAGAAGAAAGTGGGGGAGAAGGTATTCTTTGTGCAGTAGAAGTTTGAGCAGGAGAGGGATTAGAACCTCTTTCAGAAATCTTGATGCCTTCATGTCCCTATTGTTGGGAAATTGAAATGGCTGCTAGATTCAATCTTTTCGACCGTTTCTTCCCTTGCCTTGAACACTGTGTAAACACCCCAATTTCGTACCCCTGGTATGTGACTCTGACATAAGATATCAAGAATTGTTAAAACTTAACAAATGTCAAGTTACAGGAGTTAAAAATGCGAAAGGCAAAGCAGGATGCGCAAAACAGTAAATTGCGAGGGGTGAAAGTGCCAAAATGAAAGATGAATAGTAGCTTGGGTGCCGCCTAAAGCTTCTCGGTGCCGCGCCAGGAGGGCCAATTGGCCGCGCCATGCCTTCAACTGTAGCGGGTCGATTTAGCGTAAAGCACAAATTTTGAAGCCTGCGGTACCACCGATTGAAGTGGCTGAGAGAATTCAGAGAATTCCCGATGGATCCCCACTCTTCAAGTATAAATAGAAGGCCTCGGCTCCTCATTCCAGTTGCTCAATGTTCGCGATAAAAATCGCAACGAAGCTCTGTCTCTCCGTCATTCCATCAAAATATTAGTACGAGAGGTGTGAGATAGGTGAGTGGAAGCCCCTAAAAGTCTCCAAACCCCGTCCAAACTCCGCCAAAATAAATATCCATAGGTTATAAGTGATCCCTAGCCTAGTTGTTAGGTATCCACCTCACTTCCCCAGCCCAAAAATCCCAAAGTAAACCGTTACTCTGCCCGAGTAACGAGCTGAAAAACCAAAAAACTAAGTTGTTATTCCGCCCAACCAAAAAGGCCAAAACCTACCAAAATAAGCTGTCACTCTGCCCGAGTACACAAGCCAAAAGTCTCCGAAATAAGCAGTCACTTTGCCCAAATCAAAACAACAACCACACAACAAACCACAAAAAAGACTCCCTCTCCCTGAAGGACAGAGCGAGCACACCACCGCTCTAAAAGGTAAAATCTTTAAGGGCGTTATTTATTTTATTTCTTTACTTTTCTGTCTATTTATTATTTTAAAGTTGTTATTTAAATCCGGCACAATGTAGCCAATATAAGCCGTTGTGCTGCCCGGATTAGAATAGGAAATATTATGTAAAAGAGCCGTTATAATGGTCATTTATTATTAAATATATTTGTAATTATTGTAAGGAAATGGTTGCGAGTCCGTAAATAATGTAGCCACGGATGTATCTGTTTTAATTTCTGTCTTTTAATACTTTATTTATTTGCTAAATAAATATAACAATAAGCATACTTCATCCAAAAACCACTTTTGAGATCGAAAGGGCGAGTTGGGTGCCTAGCACCTTCCCAACTCGTAACTTAGCCTCTGAACCCGTTTCTTTTTCTCTGGTTTATTTTTTCTTTTCTTTGGTTTTGCTTTATTTGCCTTAAAATAAAGATGGCGACTCTAAAACTTTCAGATCCAGTGGGGCCTCGCAACACTCATTCTTTGCACTTTTTCGTTCTCCCTTAAAAAAGGGAGAATGAGAATGGAAGGGTGATGTATTCCCATATCCTGATATCCCCTAAAAAAGGGATAACTTGATGCGGGAAACCCAAAGCTCCCATAGTGATCTGAAATGGGCCATAAGACTATTTTTAATAAAATCCATAGTGGGGGCGTCGCAATATCCTTTTTTGCACTTTTCCGTTTTCCCCTAAAAAAGGGAAAATGAGAATGAAAGGGTAATGCATTCCCATATCCTGGTATCCCCTAAAAAAGGGATAACTTGATGCGGGAAACCATAAGTTCCCATATTGGATACAAAATCCACTAAAGGCAACCGAGGCACATTCCAACGTGCTAACATAGACAACACTCCTCTCGCACTTTTGATTTCGTCTTCCCTTAAACAAGGGAGGGTGGAACGAGAGCAGTGGTGTCCCGCATCCGCATGTATGCGCACCCCTATCCAAGGGCGAGCGGGGCGCGAGTCGCATCCCGGGAACCTCACAGTGGCGACTCTGGGGAGGTTTTTTATTTTAAATAAAATGGAGGGCTAGACTCATAAAATAAAACTTTTTTATTTTTATTTGTTTCTGGCTACAGTATGCTTGTTATATTAATTTACGCATTTGAATATTGTGTTCCTATACATCCGTGTCTATATTTGTGGATATGATCCTCCATCTTGCAGCAATTTCGTTCCGATAACCGTTACAGGTGTGTTTAAGAATATTAAAAAAAATTCAAAAAAAATATATTTCATAAAAAAATATTCGAAAAGTAAAAAAAAAAAATTATATATGTTACAAATAAATTCCGGGCAGCACAACAAAAGAGCCGGGCTTTATTTTACTTCCGGCTCTGTATTATTTATTTCAGTTCATTTTCTTTTTCTTATTATTATTTTGTACACTTGCACATATCTGCATTCATTCTATCATTTTATTTTGGGGACATAGGACCAAAATTTGTAATTAATAGGGATAGATAGTTTACCCACTTTTCTTTCTATTTCTTAAAATGGTATGCTTGCTTGCTTGCGCTCAAAAAAATAAAAAGCCGAGAAAATCCACACATAACAGCAAGACAGACATGCCATATCTGTTTATATTTTTCTGTTCATATATCTGTAAATAAATAAAGACTTTACTGCTTTTTAGATACCGCACACATGTGCACACATATAGATATATTCCGAACTGTTACCCTACACCATGGCCAGCCTACCCCCTGCATAAGCCAACGCTAGAATGCATATAGTTTTTCAGGACACTTCACAGACCGACCGGTTTTTGCATCTCTGGGTTATGAATCAAAAAAATATATATATATATATATATATATATATATATATATATATATATATCAAAAAAAATGCGCAAGTTCAAAAATATAAATATATAATGAGTGCGCACAAAATATATATAAATATAAATAACAAACAGGGGCTGATTTATAATTCTCAGATGCTCGACCTAGACCATTTCGGATGGTGGATCCTGGAAAGAGTATAGGCCCTTCGCCTGGGACCATCCTCTGGGAGTCGAAAGGTGTGGAATACGTTGGTCCTATACTGCGGAGAAAGAATCCCTTGTTCCAGAAAAGTCCCGAGGCTGTCCAAAATAAAGCGGGTGCTTATCCGGTCAATTGTAGGGAACAAAAAAAATAATAATAAAATATACTAATAAAAAGACATGTACTCCAAGCCTCGGCCCCTCGATACCTCAAAACCCCATTTTCCTCGAAACCGGCCCGAATTTGGAAAGGCGAGAATATCTTGGCCGGTTGATACTGGGAAAGTAGTACAAAACTCGAATCGAGGGTATCGGTTTCAGATCGAGGACGTAATCGAGGGTACGATCCGAGCGGTATGGCGAAAAGTGAACAGTCGGTATGGGTGCAGATTCGGGGCTCCGGGGTATGTTCGACTCAGGCAATGCAGAATGGTTTGACCAAAAGTTGGGTGCGCGGTGAGTCAAATGGCTAGTGCAGTACAAAGCCTAAAATCTAGTGGTGAGATGAACTCTTCCCCTACAATTCCCCAAGAAGCATCCACATCTCAGGTGCCTCCAAACCCAACTCCTCAACCAAACACTAACCCACCAAATACTACCACTACCCCAAATCCCAATCCTTTGCCAAGTCTCCCTACTACCCAAATATCTATCCTTACCCGTCTTATCCACCATATCCTCCCCCAAATACCCAGAATCCAAATGACCTCCCTTTTCCTATGATTAACCCACTCCTAAATAGCCCACATATGGATCCAAAAGGCTTTAACCCACTAGGCCAAGTTACCACATACTTACCTCCTAATGATCCTGGTCGCCCGGCTGAAACCGTCAATAACCCACCGACCTAGAATCCATATACTACCCAAAACCCACCAAGCCAAAGTCCTTATACTGTCCAAAATCCACCAACTCAAGACCTTTATCCAACCCAATACCTATATCCAACCCGAGTCCTTATAATGCCCAAGTTCCACCAACCCGTATACACTAACCAAAACCCACCACCCAAAATCCTCACCAAACCCTTCAACCAGGAAATAACCCAACCTTCCCTAATCCAGTCAGTATATACCAAAAGCCAACTCCCCCAGCCACCAAAATGGAGGCCGACATGGAAAATATGAAGGCCATGATGCTTAAACTTCTCAATAAAGGGGATTTTCTACTGGCCCTAACATTGCAACCTTCATCGCCTCAAAGTTCAAAATGCCCGACATAGAAAAGTTTGATGGGACCGGATGCCCTATATCCCATTTGAAGTCTTATTCCACATGCCAAGGGGAGCTAGCTTTGAGGCTATGGCTTCCAATTTTCACCTCACCCGATAGGAGCCGCCAAACAATGGTTAATGTTGTCTCGAAAAGCATTCATGAATACCGGGACCGAGATAAGCGTTCCTTGAAAGATACAAAGATAACACCAGCCCCGAAAATAGAAGGGACCTTGAATCGTGCACCCAACGGAAAAGGAAACTGCGCCAAGTTTGCGGTCGGATGGAAGAGAAAGGCATGCACTGACGACACTCGATCCGACCGAGTCATGCCGAATGTTCATCAAAAACCTCCAACCCATCTACCTGGAACACATGCGGTACCTCCCCTACACCAATTTCAAAGAAATAGTGGAGATAGGAGCCCGTATTGATGATGATATACGTACTGGCCAACTAAAAACCAATACGTCTCCTAGTTCTTTCCGTTACTCCAAAGGAAAGACAACCGCATCACCCAGTCAATATGGTAGGGAATGCCTCAAACCCATTTTCTACCCAAAATTATAGCTCGCTCCATGGTATTATGGGTCGGACAGTCTGTCAATACATTGGGAGCAAATGATGGCCCGGCCGTAAACTTGAAATCGAACGTGGTAGCAAGGCATTATGACAACCGCAAGCTCCCGGTGATATCGCAGGGGCTAATGGAACAAGGAGTGTTGAAGCCGCTAGAGAATTATAAGCCACCTAACCCCCTGACCAGGACTTGGAACCATGCCCAGTACTGTGAATACCATTGCTCCAGTGGTCACCTCATCGATAAATGTTACACCCTCAAAAATGCTATCCAGGACCTAATAGATGATAAAGTTATTGAAAAGCCTCCACCTAGACCAAATGTAGTCAATAACCCTCTACCTCAAATCAATATGATTGAGGTTGATGAAAACCTTTTTGTGCCCAAGTTTGAAATAAATAAACATCCACTTCCATATATCCTCATTTCTATTCCTCCATCCTTATCCATAAAAGAGCCTAGTTGTAATATGCTCTCTTGAGACACCATCCTTGGTAGCCAAAACACCTGTAACATTGAAAAAGCCACTTGGGTGGGTGGAAATGTTAGCCACCTTACCCGATCCGGCCGAGCCTACCACCCCCGAAAGAGGTGACCACTGGAAAAGATCAAGTAATGATATCGGGGCTAAAACGGTGGAAGATACCTTATTAGCTCGATGAAGAAAACTCAGCCAACATTTCCATCCGGGCTTATCTTGTGTGCTTCTAAGACCCACCGTGATACGCTGGCTAAGTCATTAAGTCAGGCAGTCATTCCTATTGAAACCTCCCCAAATGAGCTTACTCAGATGATCGGAAACATCCATTTCGGAAACGTAATAATGTTTACCGATCTAGACCTGCCAAGGGAAGGAACTAACCACATCGATGCTCTCCATATCACTGTGGGAATTTTGGAAAAACGAGTTCCCCGAGTTTTGGTAGATAATGGGTCTTCACTGAACGTATGTCCTGCCAGTACATTAGCCAAGCTGGGGATGAAGATATCAGAACTCACTCCTTCCTCGCAGATAGTTAAGGCATACGACAACACCAGTCGATGTGTCTTAGGGGTGGTCACTTTAATGTTAACTATTGGGCCCTTAAACATGCCAGTTGAGTTCCAAGTCCTGGATATACCATGTGACGACCCGACCCGGATCCCAAGACGAGATCCCAAGGTCGTGCCGTCAGGACAAGCTAAGAGACAGACAAGCACCTACTAAGCATAATGGTACGAGTCAAAAGATGAGCCAACAAGCTCGAGACACGAAGACAAAGCCATAACGACGTTACGGAATAATAAAAACTAAAACCTGCGGAAGCAAAAACAAAATGGGACCCGAGCTAACAAGCTCCAAAATAAAAACAACCAAAGAGATAGTAAATCTCTCGGCCCAAAATTTCGACGCACGTGATGCAACATTAGACACGCGCAACAAACCATCGGCATCTAAAGGCCGACAAACCAACAAAGTCCCAACCTGATAAACAACCACTCAACGGCTATAACATACCGGAGGGACAATTCAACTACAACAATATTATTTCAAATACTAAACCACCAACCAAGATCTCACGACTAAAGCTTTCGGAGATAGAAACAACAATAACTCGGTACTAGAATAAACGAGCCACACTTGCTCGAAATGACAACGAAAACAACTTCTAAAAGATACAACAACTCGGATATATTAGCCGACTCCCAAATACATAGCAATAAAATACTAACATAAACTACCCAGTAAAGTCTATGTAACTTTACATCCATGTCTCACAAACAAATACAATAATAATAATAATATCTCCAAGCTTATTGCCTAGAAGACCACCTGCTAGAAATCGCTATCCGAAGTCGCCGCGCGTACTAACGGGATCACTGCACACATTAGGGAAAACAACCACACGGAGTGAGTCATAATGACCCAGTAAGTTACTAAATACAACTGTATGGCATATTACTTCATGGCATGGCATAATGCACAAGCATATATAAAAATCATGGTATCATACTAGTATACCAACAAGAAACATGTACTTAATTTTCAAAGCACAAAAACTCACATAAATCATGTAGCATAATATCTTTCATATAAATGCTCATAATTAAATATGTGTAACAAGAAACGTAATCGAACTGCATAACCAAAATCCGGTCCAACACCCAACCAAACTTACCATGTGATTCATCCTCAAACCAAAATCCAGGTTCAACACCCAACCAATCATACCTTGGGTTCATTCCCCAAATAATCACAACTCATCAGTTTTCCTTTAATGAGTACTCGTTACATTCATCAAATCCCCGGATGAGAAATGGGAGCTCGAAATTAGGCTAGATGGCTCTATCTCGAGACCACATCCCACTATTGGCCAAATAGTGAGGAGAAAGGGAACCAATGCAACGATTCATAGCGATTGTTTCCAAAGACTATGAATCGTCCCATTGCCGACACTACGACCAAACCCGCCAGCTGGACTTAAACCAAAATGATCAAGTAGATATTTACTTGCATAAACCAATGAGACCAAGTTCATTAATATCGGGCTCATTAAATCATGTAGGAGATAATGCTCTACAACATCTCATAAACCATGCACATATTTGCATATAAACAAGTAGGACATAATGCTCTACGAAATCTCATGAACAATGCATATATTTGCATATGACCAACATGTTCAACTAACTTACAAGTTACAAGTTTAGTTCAAGAACCACATATTGAGGTACTCAATATTCCTCAAGTCATCACCCAAATCAAAGATAGCATATAAGCTTAATAAATCATAATGTGAGGTCTACAATAATCCTCAACTCAAAATCAAACCAAAGACTACTACGTTAGTCTAAGAATATCCACAATTCAAGACTTAATATTTTAGTCTTTATTTTAAGTATACCGACTCAATCATAGTCCTAATCGTCAGATATGATCGACATCACTAACACCATACTCAAGAACCTCATGACTACTCAGAGTCATTTTCTCACAAGTGCTTTCATATGCACGCGACCAAAATCCTTAAGGAGATGATTCTTTCTTAATCTTCTCTTAATTATACTCGTGACCATACGTTGGTCTCTAATGTCCCGTGCTCTAACAAGCATGCTCAAAATATATTTCTAATAAGTCTCCATAACATGAATGTCTCAATTGGACACAAACCCAAAAACCCGGTGTGCACAATCATAACCAAACAAAACCCAAACATTATAGGGTTTCAACCCAAGGCTCATTATCATTTTATTGGCCTTATAACGACTCCGTTGAGTCTTAATACTACATTTCATTCTTTATGTGTTTCATAAATCTACACTTTAATATTTCATTGAAGTGTACAACAAAATCCCAATATTCATTCGGGCTTGATTCTCAAGCCTAAAAATCCATAAAGTTCATCATAATCATAATTCCATTTAAAGTTTGGAGACTATGCATTTCACAACATTAATCAAACGAAATCCAATCGTTGTAGGATTTCAACCCAAGTTCGTTAAGCATGTTATCAAACTTATAATGACTCCGTTGAGTCTAATGTACACTTTCCAAAAATTAGGGCATAGAAGCTTGGGCTACAATACCCTCCCCATGTTCATAACTAACATCAATCACCATATTCTCAAGTTCATTAAACCCACATAATCCCAACAAAACACTTAACAAGGCAACATAGGGCAATTTCACATTTTTGTGCATAAACCCATTTAGGTCACCTCACCAATCATGCCTACCAAACATGAACAAATCACATAAAATGGATTAATATACTATACTACTCATGTATATTATACTAATCAAGGTTTTAATCATATTCATCCAAGCCAATTCATCATTTGGGCATATACCCTTCCAAGTAACTTCACCAATCATGCTCACAACACATGAATAAATCACATAACAAGGATGAATAGGCTACTCTACACATTAATAACATGCTAATCAAGGTCCCAAGTAGGTTCATCCAAGCAAAATCACTATTTAGAAATCTAGGGTTCATGGCATCTCTAGAAAAGCCCTAAATGCACCCATTGACCTCACATAGCACAATGGTTGTTTTCCCTAGGGCCAATGGGGAAAAAATAAAGAGAAATAGGAGTAGTAACTTACCTCAAATCAGCTCCTTCAAGCCACAAATTCGGAATTCCAATCGGTGGGATTTGTTCTCCTCAACCTCCTCTTCAATTCCATGGCTTGGTTTGGGAAATGAAGCTCTCAAGCTTTGGAATCCATGGATGGACCTTCAAGAACCCTAGAAGACTCTCTCTCTAGCTCTCAAGAAGCTCTATCCCGTTTTTGAAGTCAATGGCTGAATATGAGAGGTTAGACTTGGTGTTTGTGGTCTAAAAGGGTTAGGGAATAAGTGGGTGATGTGTCTAAATGTCATGGGGGTTCCTCCTTAATTAAACCCACTAATCAAACCTTAATTAACTCCCTCACATGTTAAGACATCACTAGGACTAAGTATGGGTGTTAGGAGGGGTTTAGTTAGGGTAGGATGGATATTTCACAACAAAAAAATCAAGAAAATGTGCGCCACTGCTGCTGATCACTGCATCGCGTACCTGGCCCAACTTCAATGACTTCCGCTTGAACACCATTCGACTAAACGACACGATTTCTTCTCCTGCCACTCTGTAAATGTCTTAAGTAAAAGCCTTAAAAATCCCAAACCAAACAAAAATTTTCTCGGGGGTTCCTCGATCAAAACAATTCAGCCGTGTCAAATCGATTAAAGTCCGGCTGAATCTTGCACCCGATTAAACTACGCAGACAACCCAACGATTGAAACAACGAACTAACAAGCATACATACTTGTTTTAACACATGTTAAAAGACTAATAAAAGGTACCAAACACATACCCAAGGTTACACCAAAACTAAGTGTAAGGAAAATACGAAAAGCGATACGTTAACAAAACGCGACTGCGAAATCAAACATATGACTTGACTTACTATACTTTGAATGTCGTGACCACATGTAAACTTTATAAACATGATTATAAACACTTCAAAGGGCTATAGAATAGGACTGAATGTCACTTAGATGATGAACAACAGATAGGAGAAAAGAACTCCCGAAAGACGAGATGCTCACACGGCTCAATCTCAAACTACGCGATAAGGAGAATTGTTATCCTCGAAGCGTCAAAACTTCACGAGACTTCAGGAATACATCGAACTAGATGTCTAATGCATCTAAACATGTTATTTAATCATCATGTAAAAATCCAGGACCAAAACGAGGTCGTGAACACAAAACGCAGCGAATTCTCAATCGCCGCATTTCGACTATCGTCGAAGTTACGACTTGTGACTTTAGCAAGTCCACAACTATATGGCATGTCTTAAAAGTATTTTGGTCTTAATGTGATCTCTCATACACATCTAGACTCTCTCACAAACCCAACGAGCAATCAACCAAAGAAGAAATGCGAGCATTGCACGCAATTCAAGCTACCAGAATCGGGTCTTACATACCGCCCACCTTTGCTTTGTTGTTGGGACGCCCCTGGATTCATGGGATAAAGGGAGTAGCCTCTTCATTACACCAGCGTGTCAAATTCATCCACGATGACCACATAGTAATTATTCTGGCCGATAAGATCGTGGAAAATAAGGAAAGCGAGGATATCCCAATCCTCGAGATAGAGCATGAGGACACTGGTATTTTTCTCAGTGGCTTTGAGGTTATCCCCCAAGTTGTGGTCAACGCCATTGAATATGGCCGAGAAACCGACATCATTGGAAAGAAAGTCACTTCCCTAGGAAACATGGTCCCTTTAAACATGTTCGAAAAATGAATTATATGTCCTGTCTAGGTCTCTGGCGCAAATCAAGAAGGGTTAGTTAATCTAGACCAAGATGAACTTAAGGAATGTATCCTCCTTTCTGCCTAGGATACACGCAACTCCAAACCAAGTAGTCGCAAATCATGAAACAAAAACGTGAGAAGAGAAAGGCGTAAAGAGAAAAGCTGCCTCTTATGAATATCCCCTCTCCAACCCTATAGAAAACCTTAAATGGTTACTTTGTACGAAAGGGGGAAACTAAAGCCTATCTCATGTTTCCTCGAACCCCTCGATAGACCGTAATGGGAAAAGGTGTCCTGTTGGGAAGTCTTTGAGGATGTCCGATTCTCTTAGATAGTATGGAATAGGTTACCCCGAGCCTCGTAGCACCGCTTATAAGATTGTCACTATTGAAAATACTTGGTCCATAGACCAAGATGATTATTCTTTGCCCCTGCTTAGATGACGACTCGACTGCCTAGAGACAGCCGGGTGATAGACGAGGCACCGATTATGAAAAAACTCTCCGCTGAGTTCGAGTCTATTTCTAATAATCCTCTGCACTGGTACACCACGACCGGCGTCCGCCTCCCGACACCCACGCATTTGCAGACCGCTTCGAATATACTATTCCCTCGCCATTTCTAGCTTTTTTACTGATTAGTCATCTACCAACTGCTACCTATAGTCGAGGATCTCAAACCCCCGTGTCCTCAACAATGTAATAACCCCCTGCATGTACAAGATGCTTTTAATAATAATATAAATGTCTCTTCGCTTATTCCTTAGTTGCACCTACTTTTTAAAAAGACACATTAAAAGATAATAATTATGATAATGAGTCATTTAATAAAATGGACCCCAAAGATAAAAATTATCTACTTGAGCTTGCAAAGTCAATGCGAGTACCAGAATGGGCCATTCATCGTTAACCAGTTTCATCCGAAGACCCGTTTCACCATCAACCCGGGCTAGACAATGAAGTCAAAGAAATAAGAATCGGCAGCTACCTCCAAGGTCCGTAAAGAAAGGCACTCATTAATCTCCTCAAAGAGTTCGTAGACATCTTTGCCCGGTCCTACGAAGATATGCCCGCCTAGATTCAGTTTATAGTCGAGCACCCATTCCACATATCCTGATGCTCGCCAATCAAACAAGCTCGCCCGCATTAGTTGGTCACACAAGTCAAAGATGAAATCATGAAACACCGCTCACAATTCATCCGGTAGCGAACAATTCGACCTCGATGTCCAATATAGTGACTGCTCTCAAGCCCAACGCGAACACTGTAGACTTCGCGACCTCAACAAAGCGCCGCCCAAAGATGACTCCCCGCCTAACATTGATATTGTGGTAGATGTCGTCACCACAAAGTCCGATCTTTCGCCGACTGCATGCCGGGCTACAATCAAATCAAAATGGCAGAGAAGACGTGAGAAGAAGACCTCATTCTACTACTGGGGACTTATTGTTACATCTGCCATGCCATTCTGATTAAAGAATGCCGGAGCCACTTACCGCAGGGTCGCCACCACCCTCTTCCACTACATGATCCATAAAGAAATGGATATGTTTATGATATGATCGTGCATTCCGACGCCAACGATGCTCATATTAAAGATCTTCTGAAATTCTTCGAAAGACTAAGAAAGCACCAGATGAAGCTTAACCCCACCAAATGCACACTTGGGGTTACCAAAGGCAAGGTCATGGGATTCTTAGTAACTGAGCAAGACATCGAGATCGAGCCAGCAAAGATCAAAGCCATCCTAGAAATGCCACCAAAAACTCCCCACCGGTCAAAGGCTTCCTAGGCCGGTTGTAGTTCACCATGCTTAACACGACACCGACTCACCACCAAGTCGCGAGCCTCTTTACTCCTAAAAGAATACCGACTCAAGTCTGGGACGCAGTGTCACTAGCTTCGAGAAAATAAAAGCCTATCTTACCAATCCCCATGTGCTAGCTCCACCCCATACACATAAACCTCTCCTCATATACTTAACCGTCACAAACACATCAGTAGGAGCTATGCTCGCCCAAGAGAAAGAAGATTCCTACATTGAAAATGCCATATATTTCATAACTAGGAAGCTACTGTGGAAGCGAGCTAAATTATTCTCTGGAAAAAAGCCGACCGGCCTAGTCTCGCCACTCGGAGGCTCAAAACCTATCTCCAAGGAAGGTCCATCAAGCTCATATCCGTGATGGACCCTATCAAATACATCTTCGCTAAACCATCGTTATCCTACCGATCGCCAAGTGGTCCTTTCTTCTTAATGAGTTTGACATAACTTTAAGGAAACAGGCACCTCGCGAAATTTATTAATAAGGAAAAGAAATACAAACTTGAGGGGGACAACTAGCCTTGCCTCTAATAAGGAGAGACAGAGGTGCCCTGACCTCTAAAAACAAATACATAAGTACCAACAATAGCTATCTAAAAAAACTAGACAAGCCCATAACGGAAATTATAAAAGCCGTGAGAATCCATC
>JABEVN020002607.1:0-20924 GCA_013146195.2 Codonopsis lanceolata
TCTTTTGAGCTTGGCAATGGTTGTACCTCTTTTATTATTTTTCCCTTGCCCAACTTCCGCTAATAGAGTGTTTGTTGATGCTTTTGGGTAGTTTTTTCAAACGCATCGTGACGCTTAGGTGTTGTTGATTTGGCGCCAATAAAGCGTCAATTTTGAGAAGTTGGAAAATTAGAATTTATAACTTCCGAACTTGTAATGGGCATTCTCTCAATTTTAATTTTTTTTAATTTGTGGTGATAGATTTAATGGCCATTCTCTCAATTTTAATTTTTTACATTATTAGCGACGGAATTTTTCATCGCTGAAATTCAATTTTAATTAATCTTTAAATGCCTTTAGCGATTTAAATATTCGTCACGAAATTCAATTTTAATTAATTTTTAAATTTTTTTTAGCGACGTGATGAATTTCTCCGTCAGAATTCAATTTTAATTAATTTTTAAATGCTTTTAGCGACGGAATTTTTCGTCGCTGAAATTCAAATTTAATTAATTTTTAAATGCCTTTAGCTTACGTGCAGTTTTTCATCGCTAAAGGTTGAATTTCGCGACTTTAAAATTCGTCAAAATTCGCCGCTAAAAATCAACCTTTAGCGACGCTTTCTGTCGCTAAAGGCTACCTTAGCGACGGAAATCGTCCGCCGGACATCGCCCATTTAATCGGGCCGACGGATTAGCTTATTTAAAATTTCGTCGGCCGGGGCCATTGGGGCCATTAGCTTAATGTTTGCCTTTAGCTTTAGCGACGGAAAATTCGCTACTAAAGGTCATTTTTCTAGTAGTGTTTGCTTCTCTTCTTTTTATGGCCATTCCTCCAGCTTTTAGCGAGTGTAAAAGCTCTTCTCCATGGCCTTATCTCGGTTGCTGACAATGTGGATACTCTAAGGTAAACGTGGAAATTGATTCCTCTTGCCTTCTTGATTGTATTTTGAGCCGCTCCCAGCCTCCGTGGCACAGTAGCTACTTGATTCGCAAAATTTGCTCCATTGCTAATGTTATGGAGCTTACCTTTAATCACATTTTCAGAGAAGCTAACTCTGTTGCCGATGCTTTAGCTAATCTTGGTGGTGATCTCTCAAGTAGACTCTAACTTTTCTCGCTCCCGATTCCTTCCTTCCAGCAATTCTGTGGACTCATTAATCTTGATCAGATAGGAACCCCTTATGTTCGTATCTCTTAATTTTTTTTTTTATATCAGTCCTTTGTTTTTCGAGGTAAGTCTCCTTTATCTTCCCATCTATAAGGGCAAGGCTGGTTGTCCCCCTCAAGTCTGTACTCTTTTTCTATATTAATAAAATCTAGCAGGGTGACGCCCCTGTTTCTCTAAAAAAAAAAAAGGTTTGATCTCTATGCGAGGAGAAGTACCTATAGAGCTTGCATTTGACATACACAAACACAGATTTTCCCCTCTGCACTATGCCCTAGCCACTGTTCTGGACAAGTGTCTCATCATCAAATCTGGAAGGCATGACAAGATTACGGAATCCCAACTATTTCTTTTTTTTTTTTTGGAAACAGGGACGGCACCCTGCAGAAATTTATTGAAAACAAGAAAAAATACAAACTAAAGGGGGACAACCAGCCTTGCCCTTCTAAACGGGAGGACAGAGGAGCCTTACCTCAAAAGAAATACAGACTCAACGACGAAAGGACATAAAACCATACAAATCACTTTTGAAAGTAAAAAGCACATCTTTGGGCAGATCTCGAATATCTGAAAAGGTTCGTCTCATATGATGAATTTGAGCTTCCGCAGCCAGACGATCAGCAGCAAAATTTTGTTCTCGAAACACATGAACCAGACTGTAAGAGGAAATGAGCTGACGACATTCCCGAAGTTCATTTCATAGAGCCAAGGAGAGGAGATTTTTCCTTCAATAAAATTAACTGCGGTTAAAGAGTCCGACTCCACCAAAACACTATCCAAAGCCAAATCCCTGCAGAGACGAAGACCATCGAGAAGAGAAAATATTTCAGCAAACATGTTTGAGCCTTTACCGTAAAAATTGGAGAAAGCAAGAATCAAATCTCCCTCGGAATTCCTGATAATACCACCGCCAAAACAATTACCTTTTGAACAAGAACCATCAGTGTTGAGTTTGAACGAGGAGCCACTCGGAGGACACCACTTCAACCAACGACCAATACGAACAGGAGTAGGCTGAATAGGAATGTTCAAGGACTGGATAGCTACAACCTCACGAGACCCACTAACTGAACGGGGAGTAAAAATTCTGAACATGTCCTGAAGATGAAGGATAACTCTTCGAAAGACCAAATCCGGATGCATGGGAGAACTATCAAACACGGCTGCACATCTGGCTTTCCAGATTTCCCAGCAACCAAACATAAACACACCTAACTGACAGGCACCAATCTGTTGACGAAGAGAAGACCCCGACCAAGAGCGATAGAGATGATCAATACTGCGATAATGATGAGTTTTATTAAAGGGACGAGCCAAACGCTTCCATACGGCCTGAGCGACTTCAGAAGAAAGAAAGAGATGCTCCAACGATTCACAATCCGACTGAGAAGAACAACAAACACAACGGGAAGCCAACTGAATGTAACGGCCTTGAAGACAAACATCCAAAGGTAAAGCCCGTTGCACGAGACGCCAAATGAATATGCTTACTGAAGGAGGAATCCAAGCTTGCCATATTTTGACTGCCCACGGAATAACGGGATGAGATGGCCTGATGAAATTCCAGAAAGCCGAAGATTGGAAGGTGCCGGAAGTAGTAAGAGTGAAGGCCAGACGATCAGAAACATCAGCCAAACATCGAACTCTTCTGATCTGATCATGCAACTCGACTGTAACTAAATAGCTAATCTCATCAAAACCGGACAAAGCATCTCTAACAGTGAGACTGAGGTCCGTGTGGAGCGGACCTTGAAGACGGACACCACTCCAGTTTTCATTCCAAAAGGAGAGATTGCCTTCCCCGATAATCCATCTGCTACAGGCCCGGATCGAATCTAATTGGGAAGCAACAGCCTTCCAAACCACTGGAGACTTCAAAGAAGATTTTAAACCATCCATACTGCCATACTTCTGATTACAGTATCTAGCCCATAGGCTGGAACCAGACAAAGCGCTCCAAGCCAATTTAGCGTGAGCAGAGATCATGACTTGATTAAAGGAGCGAATACCAAGACCACCTTTTGCTATAGGACGACAAATTTTGTGCCAAGCCACCCAATGAGCCCTATGATCACCATTAACATTCCAAAGAAATTCTGCCATCGCCCTCTCTAATCTGAGCAACACCGACTGAGGAATAGGGATGACCGACAAAGTATGTAAAGGAATGCTACCAAGGACAGCCTTGATCAAAGTGAGCCTCGCGCCAAAAGAAAGAAGCTTAGAATTCCACCCACTTATCTTCTTCGATATCTTTGTTTCAAGGTCCTCAAAATACCGTCGCTTCACCCGACCCGTAAAAAGAGGAACTCCTAGATATTTCATAGGGAGAGCACAAAGAGTACAGCCCGACCATATGCTAATAGAATAACACCGACGGGTAGAGCAAGCCTTGGAAACATAGAAACCACTTTTCGAAAGATTAATAAGTTGACTCGAACTTTCCTCATATTGCTGGAAAATAGACCTCAGGCCCAAAATAGAAGATTTACTCCCATTGCAAAAAACCAACATATCATCAGCGTAAAGAAGATGTGAAATCAGAATACCTCCCCGGCCATGATTATAAGCCGTAAACTTACCATCCACCAAACCTTTATTGAGATTATAAGATAAAATTTCTTGGGCTAGAAGAAACAACAAAGGCGATAAAGGATCGCCCTGCCTAACCCCTCTAGTTGAATGGAAAAAACCAAAGGATTCCCCATTAATTCGGATCGAATACCAAATATTATTAAGAAGCCGAAGAAATAAATCTTGGACACTCGGACTGAAGCCAAAAGCTTGTAAAGATCGGCTAATAAAATCCCATTCAAGGCGGTCGTAAGCTTTAGACATATCAAATTTGAAGATAACATTGCCTCCTCTAACCTTTGAATCCAACCGATGAACTAAATCGCCAGCCAATAAAATATTTTCATGAATGCTTCGGTCCTTCACAAAAGCCGCTTGCTCCGGAGAAATAAGACTAGGAAGCAAAGAAGTTAACCTGGTAGCCAAAATCCGGGAAATAATTTTACAAATAAAATTGCACAAGTTGATAGGGCGTAAATCCCCAGAGACTCCGGACGGTCTACTTTCGGAATCAAGACCAAAGTAGTAGCCGTCATACCCCTAGGAAGTTGTTGGCCCAAAAAATAATCAACAATAGCAGCCATAACATCTTTCTTAATAATAGACCAGCATCCCTTAAAAAACCAGCCAGTATATCCGTCTGTACCAGGAGAACTATTAGGATTGAGCTCAGAGATGGCAGAGAAAACCTCCTCTTCTGAAGGAACTTGCCGAAGAAGATCATTATCGAAAACCGACACCTTAGCAGGAAAGCCAACAAACAAATCATCTTTAATAGTGTGACCCTTGGAAGAAAATAAATCACTGAAAAAGTCAACTGCCAAGGGACCTATATCCCTAGGATTATCACTGAGAGAGCCATCCAACAAATGAACCTTAACTTGATTTTGGCGATGCATGTCTTTGATACGAGCGTGAAAAAAGGCTGTATTCCTATCCCCTTGCACAAGCCATTTCTGTCTAGAATTCTGCCAAGTAAGCTCTTCATCCCAAGCAACCAACTGAGCCAAGTTTTGCCGAGCCTCTCCCAGACTAGTGCAGGTGTCTTGACTCCAACGTTGCTGCAAGGAAACCTCAAGACGAAGTATCTCATCTTGAAGAGCTTCTAAACGCCGTCTAACATGTCCGAACACATTCCAGTTCCAGTCTTTTAATTGTTTACGGAGCAGCTACAGCTTCTTGAACAAAACCTCTAAAGGAGGACCCCCTACTGGACGGCTCCATTGAGACTCAACAAAAGATAAAAAATCAGGATGGTCAAGCCACATACGCTGGAACCGAAAGCAACTCTTAGGTTTATTAACATTCTACAGAGTAATCACCAGAGGAGAATGGTCTGAGGCATTGGTCGCAATGTGTTGCACCCTTAAATTAGGGTTTGCCGCAATGTACTGCCCATTACACATAACTCTATCCAATCTTTTCCAAATGCGACGAGTACCTTCATGATTGTTACACCAAGTGAACATGCTACCTTCAAAGCCAACATCCTGAAGACCAGATTGGGTAATAAACTGATTAAACTCATCCATTGCATTAAAATCACATGAAGATCCTCCTAACTTCTCACTAGAATGAGAAATAACATTAAAATCACCGCCAACCAACCACGGATCATTAAGAGAGCCAGCAAAGTTAGAAAGATCAGCCCATAGATTCCTTCTAAGAATACGACAACATTTAGCATAAACCACCGAGAGAAACACAGAAAACAAACCACCAACTGTAACTTTAAAGGAAAGAAACTGATCTGAGCATCCTACCAATTGCATATCCACATTATCCTCCCAAAGAACCCAAATATGAGTGTTAACAGGATTAACATGAAGAGCTTTTGAGTAATGGAGTCTTTTACGAAGCTTGCCTATTTTCTCCCCGGAAGCTTTAGGCTTGAGAATAGAACACACTATAGGCTTATATTGTTTTCTTAGGAGACTAAGGTAATCCAAAGTCCCTTTATTACATACCCCCCTAGCATTCCATATCAGAACCGACATAAAAAAATATCAAGAGGGAGAAAATTAATGGGCTTTAGAAGAAGCCCTAGTTTTGCGCACATTTTGCTTAATGAACTGTGCTTTCCGGACTTTACGAGCCTCCTTCTTACAAAAAGTGATAAAGGCATGTCTGATCTGTTGATGCCCCCATATCAAGATCTGTAAAAGCTTGCTGAAGATCCTCAGCATGATCGTCATAATCACCCCCGGTGGAATGTGCTTTCCCAAACTTCCTTGGCCTGACCAACATCCAAAATGACTTAGGATCAACAAAATTTGCTAAGCCAACACCTACCTTATTGTTGTCGAGTATATCTGACAAAATATTTGGGTCTGTCTCCCCCGCTGCTAGATCCAGCCCCGACACCTCCTCATCAGCCTCAGACAAACCGGACAAAACATCAAAAGGATTAGAGGTAATCACCCCGCCTCCTCCTTTTCCGGTTGCCACTGGAGAATTATCCACTTTCCCTTGAGGCTCCTTATGACACACGTTATCTTGCTGATCGACCAAATCAATCACCTCAACTTCAATAGGAATCCCTTTGTCATCCTTGGCATTAGATGTAGAGGCATTGTTCAACCCAGTCGGCTTAGACACTGGTTGCCATCTGACCCCTTTTGCTCAGAAACTTTGCACCCATCATTGACAGTCTCCTTTGGATGAACCTCCGTGCCTACAGCATAAATGACATTCTGCTTCGCAGCCGTAGCACCTTTGACATTGTCAGAAGAAACATTTAGCTTCTCAACCGGACCATCGTCTGTTTTATGAGCTGGGGTATTCCTATCCCCTCCACGTCTACTTTTACGGCACAATTGTTTTGTGTGTCCAAGAAGACCACATCCTACACAATAATTAATGTTGCCCTCGAACTCTAATGCTTGCCAAAACCCTTGATCCTTCCCAGTGCCAATCCAGATTCGAGAAGGGAGATTTTCGGCAACATCTAACTCAACACAAATTCTGGCAAACATAGGCCTTGATAAGGCAAGTGTCTTCTCATCCGCCCTAAGGAAACGCCCAAAAGAATTCCTGATACTCTGTAAGAAGGATGGGTTGAAGAAATTAAGCGGAAGACGATAAAGTTTAACCCAAACCGCCACTCTAGTACAATCCTTTTTAAACAAAAAATCTGGCGTCCAACGGAAGGAGCGAAACATCGAGGTCTGTATCATGTGCGTCTCTTTCGAGAGACCACTAATCAGGTCTTCAGACGAAGAGAGATACACCATAACGTGCCTCGGATTGAGCAAGCCGACAACGAAAGGGCCTGTAAGATTCCAATTCTTTGCTATGTCCTCTTGGATCGCATGAATCAATGGCCTACCCGCCGAAAACTTCAACACCATAGTATTATGTAATTGCCGTTCAGACATCTCAACCTCCAATGGGGTGAAGAAATAAGCCGGTTCATTGTCCATGGAAGATGGTTGACGAGGGGCCAAAGGAATTTCCTTTAAAACTGGGGCCGAGCCATGTTGAGTAATCGTAGTTTGGCGAGGTAATTCGGTTACCGAAGCATATGGGCGTACAGGGGGGAGGAGGGGCTGCCGTATTAGCATGAACAAAAGATGGAGAAGCCGCTTGCCCTACCTCTGGGAAACCTGTAGGATCTTTATCGGCGTGTGGAGGGGGAACCTCCGTGCCGGCGACGGCCAACCAACCCTAAAACGGGAATAGAGCAAAAACCCTAGAGAGAGAATTGTAGAGAGAGAAAATTTTAGTGTATAATCCTAACTATTTCTCATGGAAGCTATTGTGGAAAACTGTGAGATGAACTGGGGTGCAGTTCTGGTTGAATGTGTGAAGGTGAATATAGCCAAGCATAAGGAAAATATGGCTATAGGAAACCCAAGACTTACCCATCATCTGATTATCAATCAGTTTCTTCGATCTCTCCCAGCTCTTCAGCATCAACTCATTAAAATTGGTGACATGGAACCTGTTAGAATCAAGAAGTACGTAGCAGCTGACATTAAGCGAGCAAATGTTTCAAGCCGCTTTGGACAGGAAATCTCCACGGCCCAAACAGACAGAAGATCCAGGAGAACAAGGACCCCGGCTCTCACGGCTGTTTCATCTAGTTAGCCAGCTGAAGTTGCTCAGCAACCTGAAATTGGTCAGCCAGCAAGTGGTCAGCCAGTTGACAATGTTCAACCAGCCGATGTTGGTCAGCTAGCTGATGTGCAAGCAGCTGATATTTCTCAAATTCCTGAAAGAAGGCAAACAAGAAGAAGACGACTGACATTGGCAGCTGATCTTGCTCCCAAAAGGCAAAGAAGAAATCCTGAGTTAAATCCAGGTAACTTTGTTCCTTTTTCTCCTGCTCCAGAAACTCCAGCAATTGATCCTGTACCAGTTTCTCCTCCCTCCAATCCTAGATCTCCAAACACTGCCCCAATCAAGTTTTTCCCCCAATCAGAAATCCAACTTTCCATCCCAGACATTCCTACTATCAGGCCAATCATGTTCCCATTCCCCCCAATTGGGTATTCCCAATTGATCATCTTCCCTACTTTGTATAGTTTCTTCTCTCTTTTCATGAGGAGAAGAAAACTGAGAAACCACCTGTTAACCCCATCAAGTACATTGACCATAATTTGAAAGGAAGACCATATGTTCTTTACCCAGTTACTCCTAACCTGAGCCAAGAAGATTTAGTAGTCAATTATGGCAAGTATTTTGATCCTCTTCCCTTGCTTTGGAATAGATTTTATCTATTAAATGATAGATTTGTGCAGGATGAGCTTGTTTTTCTGGCCTGGACTATTTACAGCAAAGTGCATGAACTGTCACCCCTTCCTCAAAATGATCCATATCTAGTAGGATGACTTGTTGTGCCAGAAGATGATGAATTAAACCAAGATTGGGAACAACCTTCTGTTGATCCAGCTAAACTGGCTAGAATTCAAAGGGCTGCCAACAAATATGTGCAAGATGCAGTCAATACTGCAAACCAAGCCTATATTGAGTTACACAGACAGATGGCCTCTATGCCAGGAGGAGCTGCTTTAAGCACTGCCTTTCCTGATGCATTTTCAAGTAATCCTGCCCCTTTGATCTCTGAGTCCATTCCCACAATTCCTCATGTGATTCCCTCTTCTGTCCCTTTTGTTGTCTCTTCAACAGTGTTACCTGTAACCACCACAGCTGAACCCGCACCAAAATTCATTTGTACTCTACAACCTATCTCTCTACCTTCTTTTACTCCAACAGTTTCAGCCTCACCATCAGTCCTTCCAGTCACCGCTCCTCTTCCTGCACCAACTCCAGTGTCAGCCACTCCAATGTCAGCCACAACTGTGTTAGCCACTCCTCTTATTCCAATTGCTCCTTTGGCTGATACTGTTCCTTTACCAATCCCAGTTGTGTCAGCTATTCCTATCACTCCAGCTGATCCTTCAGCTGTCATTGTGCTTTCTTCAGCTGACACTGTGGCTCTTTCTCCTACTCTGCTTGATACTGACATACCATCTCACCCAAACCAGGCTTCACCTTTAATCATTATGCCTGACTTGTATCTTCACTCCTCTCTCCCTTTGTCTGTCAGCCCACTCCATGTCCATAAACCTGCTCCAGCTGATGATTTTTCAGCTGATGCATCTGCTCATCGATCCACTGAGGAATTAGTGGAAAATTCTTCTATAGGCTCCTCTTCTGACTCCTCCAAGTCTATAACCGTATTTAGCGGCCGTTCTCGACCGTTTGAATACAGCTTTTCGAAAAACATGAAAATCTTTTTCCTGTTGTGTTCTTGGTCGGGTTTTGACCCGAAGGACATGACATCCTCGTTGGTTGTAGTTTAGGTTTTGGCCTGAACTATGTTTGGTCTGATTTCCTTTATTAAGGAATACGTAGGCAGCCTACACTAGTAGGTCCGACCATCAGAGCACTTCATTTACATATCTGCTTAAAAACTACGATAACCTGTTATAACCGACTAAATATGTCTAGGTTATGGAGTTTGGATAGCATGATAAACTGTTGCATTATAACTGTTACCTGTTGCATTTCTCTCCCATTTTAATTGAACGAAATTGGAGAGTCTATTGTTTATCAATGATGTTCGTCTACTCAGTAAGCCTTGGGTTACCCGTAGACTCCATCGTTGAGGGGCTCTGTAGACACCCCAATTTCGTACCCCTGATATGTGACTCTGACATGTGATATCAAGAACTGTTCAAAATTAACAAATGTCAAGTTACAGGAGTCAAAAATGCGAAAGGCAAAGCAGGATGCGCAAAACAGTGAATTGCGAGGGGTAAAAGTGCCAAAAAATGGAAGTTGAATAGGGACATGGTGCGGCCTAAAAGAGGATTGGGCGCCGCACCATGCCAAGGTGTTGTCGGTGCCAAGTGAGCTACAGTAGCTCTCAGACTTAACGCATTATGCAACTGGAGAAGGCCACTGTACAATTGATCGAAGCTCGCTGAAGGAATTTATAATTCCCGATGAGTCCTCCTCTCCACCTATAAATAAAGGCGCTGGGCTCCCCTTCAGACACACCATTTTCGTTCGCAAAGAAACGCTGAAGGAATTTCTCCGCTTCTCAACAACGCCGAGTTTTAGAGAGAGAAGTGAGATAGGTGTGTGTACCCCACCAAAGCTTCCAAACCCCGTCCAAACTCCGCCAAAACACAAATCAACCGGTTATAAGTGATCCCTAGCCTTTTAGTTAGGTATCCACCATACTTCCCCGGCCCAAAATC
The DNA here is from genome assembly GCA_013146195.2 of Codonopsis lanceolata. Classification (NCBI taxonomy): domain Eukaryota; kingdom Viridiplantae; phylum Streptophyta; class Magnoliopsida; order Asterales; family Campanulaceae; genus Codonopsis; species Codonopsis lanceolata. Next base: position 10,431 of record JABEVN020002607.1, read on the forward strand.
CAAAAAGTAAGTCGTTACTCTGCCCGAGTAATGAGCTGAAATACATAAAAAGTAAGCCGTTATTCCGCCCAACCAAAAAGGCCAAAACCATCCTAAATAAGACGTCACTCTGCCCGAGTGAACAAGCCAAAGTCATCCAGAATAAACAGTCATTCTGCCCAAATCACAACAACAACAACACAACAACAACAAAAAAGACCCCCTCTCCCTTAAGGACAGAGCGAGCACACTACCGCTCTAAAAGATAATAGCCTTTAAGGGCGTTATTTATTTATTCATTTATTTATAAAGTTATTATTTAAATCCGGCCCAATGTAGCCAATATAAGCCGTTGTGCTGCCCGGATTAGATTAGGAAATATTATGTAAAAGAGTCGTTATAATGACCAAATATTTTTAAATACATTTGTAATTATTGTAAGAAAATGGCTGCAAGTCCGTAAATAATGTAGCCACGGATGTATTTGTTTTATTTTCCTGTCTTTTAATACTTTATTTATTTGCTAAATAAATATAACAATAAGCATACTTTAGCCAAAAAACTATTTTTGAGACCGAAAGGGCGAGTTGGGTGTCTAGCACCTTCCCAACTCGTAACTTAGCCTCCGAACCCGTTTTCTATCTCTGGTTTTCTTTTCTTTTTTCTGGTTTTGCTTTATTTTTTCCTTAAAATAAAGATGACGACTCTAAAACTTTTTGGATCCAGTGGGGCGTCACAACACTCCTTCCTTGCACTTTTCCGTTTTCCCCTAAAAAAGGGAGAATGAGAATGGAAGGGTGGTGTATTCTCATATCCTGGTATCCCCTAAACAAGGGATAACTTGATGCGGGAAACCCAAAGCTCCCATAGTGATCCGAAATGGGCCATAAGACTATTTTTAATAAAATCCATAGTGGGGGCGTCGCAACATCCTTTTTTGCACTTTTCCATTTTCCCCTAAAAAAAGGAAAATGGGAATGAAAGGGTGATGCATTCCCATATCCTGGTATCCCCTAAAAAAGGGATAACTTGATGCGGGAAACTCAAAGTTCCCATATTGGATCAAAAATCCACTAAAGGCAACCGAGGCGCATTCCAACGCGCTATCTTAGACAGCACTCATCTCGCACTTTTGATTTCGTCTTCCCCTAAACAAGAGAGGGTGGAACGAGAGCAGTGGATGTCCCGCATCCGCACGTACGCGCACCCCTATCCAAGGGCGCGCGGGGCGAGGGCGCAGTCCCGGGAACCCACACTACCAACTATGAAGCTTGGCGCGGAGCTCTTAATGGGTTATGGCAGCGCCCAGATTTGCTACAGGGATTCCCAAACTGTTACAGGAGTGCTATAGTTCGCGTAATGTGCAATCTTTTCGACATTTTGTACAAGGAATTCAAGCACGCAGAGAGGAATTTTAATTCCCTCGATGTCCTTCTCTCATCCTGTAAATAGAGGCCCAGGGGTTCGCTTTCAGCACACCTAAAAAAACCCGCAAAAACTCTCTGCGTTGTTGTTACGCTGAGAGAATTAGTGAGCGATCGAGAGATAGTGAGCGCCCCCTCCTATAAAGCCTCAAAGCCCTGCCAAAACTCCTCCAAAAGCAAATCTAACCGGTCAAAGTGATACTTAGCCCTCTATTTTGTATCCACCCTATTTCCCCGATTCAAAAACCTCAGAAAGAGCAGTTGCTCTGCCCGAGTAAAAAGGCCAAATCCGCCATAAACAAGCTTTTGTTCTGCCCGATTTCCGCCAGTAACAAGCAAGCAGTTGCTCCGCCCGTTTTACGGTACACAGAAGCAACCTTCGGAAGTAGTCACTCTACCCGAACCGCAGCAGTAGCAGCAGCAAAAAAAAAAAGACTCCCTCTCTCGAGAAGGATAGAGCGAGCACACCACGCTTTAAAAGGTGAGTCTTTAAGAGCGTTTACTTAAAAAAGCTATTTTTCATCCGGCCCAATGTAAAAATATAAGTCGTTGTGCTGCCGGATTTATTTAGAAAATAGCATTAAAAAGAGTCATTATTATGGCCAAATATTTTTAAATGTATTTGTAATTATTGAAAGGAGACGGCTGCAAGTCCGTAAATAATGTAGATACTGGATGTATTTGTTTTTATTTCCTGTCTTTTAATGCTTTATGTATTTGCTAAATAAATATAACAAAAAACATACTTTAGCCAAAAATCGCTTTTGAGACCGAAAGGGTGAGTTGGGTGCCTAACACCTTCCCAACTCGTAACTTAGCCTCCGAACCCGTTTTCGCAATCTCTGGTTTTCTTTTTTGGTTTTTCTTTATTTCTTCCTCAAAATAAAGATGGCGACTCTATTAAAACATTTTGGATCGCAGTGGGGCATCGCAACATTCCTTTCTTGCACTTTTCCGTTTTCCCCTAAAAAAAGGAGAATGAGAATGAAAGGGTGATGTATTCATATATCCTGGTATCCTCTAAAAAAGGGATAACTTGATATAGAAAACCCAAAGCACTCATCATGATCCAAAATAGGCCATAAGGCAATTTTCATAAAGTTTGTAGTGGAGCCCGCAACATCCTTTCTTGCACTTTCCATTTTCCCCTACACAAGGGACGATGTGAATGAAAAAGTGATGCTTTCCTGTATCCTGTTATCCCCTAAAAAAAGGGATAACCTGACACAGAAAACCCATAGCTCCCATAACGGACCAAAAACTCACTTCGGTGACCGAGGCGTATTCAACGCGCTATTTTGACAGCACCCTTTTTGCATTTTTAATTTTGTCTTCCCCTAAACAAGGGAGGGTGGAATGGAAAGCGTGGTGTCCCGCTTCCGCACGTACGCGCACCCCTATCGAAGGGCGCGCGGGGCGCGGGCGCATCCCGGGGAACCCATACCCAATCGATGTTCGAGCAGTGGCTGTCCCGTTCCGGCCGAACACTGTTCTCATCCTCGAACTCATTCAAGTATGGTGGTTCGTGAAAACGTTGCTTCAGCCGGCCCGACGTGAAATGGAAGAATGAAAAATCCCAGACCTGCAAGGAAAAAAAAGAGAAAAGAAGCCTCTCCTGAGCAATTTCCTCATAATCTCTTTCTCACAAAAAAACAAAAAGACTATGGGTCCGGTGCGTCCCGCGCCCCGCGCTCCCTTGGTTAGGGGAATGCGCCGTGCGGATGCGGACACCACGCTTTCCATTCCATCCTCCCTTGTCTAGGAGAAGATGAAATTAAAAATGCGGAAAAGGTGCTGTCAAAAAGCGCGTTGAATATTGCTTGGTCACTTCAGTGAATTTTTGGTCCGTTATGGGAGCTATGGGTTTTCTGTGTTAGGTTATCCCTTTTTTAGGGGATAACAAGATACAGGAAAGCATCACCCTTTCATTCGCATCGTCCCTTGTGTAGGGGAAAATGGAAAGTGTAAGAAAGGATGTTGCATGCCCCAGTACTACAGACTTTATGAAAATTGTCTTATGGCCTATTTTAGATCACTATAAGTGCTTTGGGTTTTCTATATCAAGTTATCCATTTTTTAGGGGATACCAAGATATAGGAATACATCACCCTCTCATTCTCACTCTCCCTTTTTTAGGGGAAAACGGAAAAGTGCAAGAAAGAAATGTTGCGATGCCCCACTGCGATCCAAAATGTTTTAATAGAGTCGCCATCTTTATTTTGAGGAAGAAATAAAGAAAAACCAAAAAAAGAAAACTAGAGATTGCAAAAACGGGTTTGGAGGCTAAGTTACGAGTTGGGAAGGTGCTAGGCACCCAACTCGCCCTTTCGGTCTCAAAAGCAATTTTTGGCTAAAGTATGTTTTTTTGTTATATTTTTCTAGCAAATAAATAAAACATTAAAGAGAGAGAAATGAAAGCAAATACATCCATATTTACATTATTTACGGACTTGCAGCCACCTCCTTCCAATAGTTACAAATACATTTTAAAATATTTGGGCATAATGGCTCTTTTTAATGCTATTTTCTAAAATAATCCGGGCAGCACAACGGCTTTATATTTTTACATTGGGTCAGATGGAAAATAGCTTTTATAAATTAACGCCCTTAAAGGCTCACCTTTTAGAGCGTGGTGTGCTCGTTCTGTCCTTCTCGGGAGAGGAAGTCTTTTTTTTTTTGCTTTGCTGCCGCCGCTTCGCAGCTCGCAGTAACCGCTCCGAAAGTTGCTTTTGGGCATCGTGGAAGCAGGCGGAGCAACCGCTTGCTTTTTGCCGCTGCTTGCCGCCGTGGAAATCGGGCAGAACAAGGGCTTGTTTCTGGCTGATTTGGTCTTTTTACTCAGGCAGAGCAACTGCTCTTTTCGAGGTTTTTGGACCGGAGAAATATGGTGAATACCTAACTGGAGGGGGGGGGGGCTAGGGATCACTTTGACCGGTTGGATTTGTTTTTGGAGGAGTTTTGGCAGGGTTTCGAGGCTTTATAGGAGGGGGCGCTCACTATCGCTCGATCGCTCACTATCTTAACAACGTAATGAGAACGCTGAACGCTTGGGAGTATTTTTCGGTGTCTTGAAAGCGAACCCCTGGGCCTCTATTTATAGGCTGAGAGAGGGACATCGAGGGAATTAAAACTCCTCTCTGCGTGCTTTTATTCCTTGTACAGAATACCAGAAAGATTGCACATTGTGCGAACTGTAGCACTCCTGTAGCAGTTTGGGAATCCCTGTAGCTGAACTGGGCGCTGCCATAACCCATTATGGGCGCCACGCCAAGCTTCATAGTTGGCAACGCCAACTATTCATTTTCAGCTCCATTTTTGACGCTTTAGCCCCTGCATTTTACTGTTTTACGCATCCTGCTTTGCCTTTTGCATTTTTAATCCCTGTAACTTGATATTTGTTAAGTTTTAACAGGTCTTGATATCGTATGCCAGAGTTACATACCAGGGGTACGAAATTGGGGTGTCTACACCAACATCTCTTTCTATATAATGAGATACATCTTTTCTCTTCTCTTTTATTAATGATAAAAGTAAAAGTCTTTTTATTTAAACACTTTTAAAATCAACATCATTTTTTAACCAATGTAAGATTTATCTCTTTTATTGGTAATAGTAGTAATTTAAAACCAACATCAATTTATAACAAATGTGTGATATATATCTTCTATTGCTAATAATAGTAAGACTTTTATATAATCTAAAATAATTAAAATCAACATCATTTTTTAACCAATGTGAGATATACATATTCTATTGGTAATAATGGTAGAAGTCTTTTATCAAATCAAAAAACTTTAAAAACCAACATTACTTTCTAACCAATGTATGATACATCTTTTCAATTAGTAATTAATAATAGTATTTTTAATATAAACATCAATTTCTAACCAATGTGGGATACATCTCTTCTATTGGTAATAATAGTATAATATTTTGTAACCAATGCGAGATACATCTCTTGTAAAAGTGAAAGTGTTTAGTTTAAAGACTTTAAAAACTAATATTTTCTTTTTAAACAATGTGTTATACATATCTTTTACTGGTAATAATATAAAATAATTTAAACTTAACATAATTTTCTAACCAATGTGAGATATACATCTTCTATTGATAATAATGATAGAAGTCTTTTATCAAATGACTTTGAAAATCGACATCACTTTCCAACCAATGTATGATACATTTCTTCTATTGGTACTTAATAATAATATTTTTAAAACTAACATCAATTTCTAACTAATGTGGGATACATCTCTTCTATTGTTGAAAAATTAGTGTTTTTAGTTAAAGAAATTGTGTAACTTGAGGCACGAATTTCTTTACGAGTCATTTGTTTATTGACGAAGGTAATTGCACAAATGTGTTCTACTCGGTGAGAGCATCAAAATGATATATTTATTTGTCCAAATCGAGTTTTGGATAATAAGATATCAAGACTTAAAATATAATACTTGTTAAAAAAATTAGTGTTTTTAGTGAGAGAAATTGCGCAACTTAAGACGCGAATTTCTTTATGTGTCATTTGTTTGTTAGCGAATGTAATTGCGCAAATGTGTTCTACTCGGTGAGAGCATCGAAATGATATATTTATTTTTCCAAATCGAGTTTTGGATTAATAAGATATCAAGACTTAAAGTATAATACTTATTTTAAAAAAAATAGTGTTTTTTGTGAAAGAAATTGTGCAACTTGAGGCACGAATTTCTTTACGTGTCATTTGTTTGTTGGCAAAAGTAATTGTGCAAATGTTTTCTACTCGGCAAAAACATCGAAATGATATATTTATTTGTCCAAATCATGTTTTGGATGAATAAGATATCAAGGCTTAAAGTATGATGTTAAAAGTGAGTCATTAGAAATAATATCTCACCTTGAAGAGTTTATCTCACATTGGTTAGAAGTAATGATAGTTGTAAAAGTTTTTTAATATAAATATTCTACTATTGATAATAGAAGAAGTTATATATACTAATACTAATACCTCATATCAGTTTGATTATTATTATTATGTATTATTATTAGTTAATGACTAGAAAACTAAAATTTTTAAAAGTCTTTTAACAAATGTAGGATTAGTAATAATAGTAAAAGTCTTTTATCTAAAATTAAAATCAACATTACTTTCTAACCAATGTGAGATATACATATTTTATTGATAATAATTGTAGAAGTCTTATATCTAAAAACTTTAAAAACAAACATTACCCTCTACCAAATGTATGATACATCTATTCTATTAGTAATAATAGTATTTTTAAAACCAACATTAATTTATAACCAATGTGTGATACATCTTTTCTATCTATATATATATATAAAAGCTAGGTAGTCTAAAAGAGGTAAGATCCCGCCAAAATGCACTTGCTAAAAATGAAAAGTCATCTTTGAATATTATTATATAGTAGTTAGCATGCATTGAAAACAAAAATCTGATTAATTGATTACACAACTTTCAAGATGTATTGAAAATGTGTAAATATCTACATGTTGTAGAAAATATCAAGTTTCTATGTAGTAGTATTTAATAGGAGTAGTCACACATTAAAAATCTGTAAATACAAATTTCTTTTGGTGCATACTTAATTTACTGATTAATTAATTAAAATAAGCAAATGATATTGTAATAAGAACAAATGTGCTATAAAAATTATCTTCATTGAATACATGTGATTACAAAATAAAATATAATTACAATTAATTATAAAAAAAAGTTTGCTATGTAAATCTTCATATATGATTTGTTTGTATTTGAAAATTTTCTGTCTCTTTCATCGTATCCGAAATTATAATATCAAAACAAATTTTTTTTTTGCAAATAACCACAATTAATTATAACTTATTGGTAAATCATTTGAATGTATATGATTAAATCATAATGGTAGATAACAACCACAAGTTATAAATATTTAATAAATATATATATTATATAGAGAATAGTATACATCTGAATTACTATTTATACTACTTAAGATCCTAAATTTTAATAACAAAAAATATCAATTATTAAACTCTAGAAAATTATAAACGAGAAAATGACTTAAACAATTATAAAAATAATGAATTAAATGATATCAATTATACGTTGACGATTGGGTGGGTTGGGTCGAAACGGATCGTGTCCCATTATAATCCAAAATAAAACGGGTCAGAATGAGTAACGGGTTGACCAGTTTTAAACCATATTTTCCGCCAAGAAACCTACACTTACACAGTAAAAATATGGGTAACAGGCCCAACCCGCTATTTTTTTGGGTTTAAATGGATAACCTGTTTCAACCGAAAAAAACGAGTCGGGTTGAGCCAAGCAATTTTCAAGCCGGGCTGGGTGGGTTAATTGGTTTTAGGTTTTAATTATCAGACAAATTATATCGATATAATTTGTTTCTTTCATCATGTTTTTTCTTTATTTTTAAATTTTGTTTACAATCTTCATTTTATTTGAGTATAATTTAATTAAAATAGATATATGCACGTGCGTTTAACGCACGGGTGTAAAACTAGTTGATAATAATAGTAGAATACTTTGTAATCAATGTGAGATACATGCATCTATTCTATTTGTAACAAAAAGACTAGTCTTTAATCTAAAGACTTTTTAAACCAACATTTATTTTTAAACAATGTGAGACACATATAATTTATTGGTAATAAGAGTAAAAGTCTTTACTATAAGACTTTTAAAACTAACATTTAAAAAAAAAAACAATGTAAGATAAACCTTTTTCATATTCTAATAATGTGAGATACTTCTTTTCTATTTCTATTGGTAATAAAAGTTTAAGACTTTTATCTAAAGACTTTAAAACAAACATCTCTTTCTAACCATGTGGTATACATATTTTCTATTGGTAATAATAATATTTTTAAAACCAATATTAATTTCAAACAAATATGAGATACATTATTCTATAGTAATAATAATAGTCTTTTACATAAAAACTTTTGAAATCAACATCTGTTTCTAAACAATGTGGGATACATCTCTTCTATTTGTTGTAACATAAAAATAATAATAGTATAAGTATTTTATCTAAATAGTTTTGAAACCAACATATATTTGTAAACAATGTGTGATACATCTCTTGTATTGATAATAACATAAAAATTCGTTTATTTATGAATTTTATAACCAATATATGTTTCTAAATAATGTGGATCTCTTTGTAACTAATACGATGTACATTATCTAAAAATATTTTAAATCAATATCACTTTTCCTAACTAATGTGAAATACATATTTTTTCTATTGGTATTAAGTCTTTTATAAAAACGACTTTTAATATCGACATCACTCTCTAACCAATGTGTAATACATCTCATCATTTGATAATAGTAGTAAAAGTTTTTTATCTAAAAAAATATCTAAAACCAACACTTCTTTCTATATAATGGGATATATCTCTTTTCTTCTCTTTTATTAATGATAAAAGTATAAGCCTTTTTATTTAAAGACTTTTAAAATCAACATCACTTTTTAACCAATGTAAGATTTATCTTTTTTATTGGTAATAATAGTAATTTAAAAGCATTATCAATTTATAACAAATGTGTGTGATATATATATATATATATATATATATATATATATATATATATATATATATATATATATATATATATATATATATCTTCTATTGCTAATAATAGTAAGTCTTCTATTGGTAATAATGGTAGAAGTCTTTTATCAAAAAACTTTGAAAACCAACATCACTTTCTAACCAATGTATGATATATCTTTTCAATTAGTAATTAATACTAGTATTTTTAATACAAACATCAATTTATAACCAATGTGTGATATATCTCTTCTATTGGTAATAATAGTAGAATATTTTGTAACCATGTGAGATACATCTCTTGTATAAGTGAAAGTCTTTAGTTTAAATACTTTAAAATCTAACATTTTCTTTTTAAACAATGTGTTATCCATCTCTTTTATTGGTAATAATATAAAATAATTTAAACTCAACATCATTTTCTAACCAATGTGAGATATACATCTTCTATTGGTAATAATGGTAAAAAAAATTATCAAATGATTTTGAAAATCAAAATCACTTTTCAACCAATGTATGATGCATTTCTTCTATTGGTACTTAATAATAGTATTTTTAAAACCAACACAATTTCTAACCAATATGGGATACATCTCTTCTATTGTTGAAAAATTAGTGTTTTTAGTTAAAGAAATTGTGCAATTTGAGGCACAAATTTCTTTACGTGTCATTTGTTTGTTGACAAATGTAATTGCGCAAATGTGTTCTACTCGATGAGAGCATCAAAATGATATATTTATTTATCCAAATCGAGTTTTGGATAATAAGATATCAAGACTTAAAATATAATACTTGTTAAAAAAATTAGTGTTTTTAGTGAGAGAAATTGTGCAACTTGAGACACGAATTTCTTTTACGTGTCATTTGTTTGTAGCGTAATTAAGCAAATGTGTTCTACTCGGTGAGAACATCGAAATGATATATTTATTTGTCCAAATCTAGTTTTGGATGAATAAGATATCAAGACTTAAAGTATAATACTTATTAAAAAGTTTGTATTTTTAGTGAAATAAATTGTGCTACTTCAGGCACAAATTTCTTTACGTGTAATTTGTTTGTTGACAAAAGTAATTGTGCAAATGTGTTCTACTCGGTAAGAACATCGAAATGGTATACTTATTTGTCCAAATCAAGTTTTGGATGAATAAGATATCAGTGCTTAAAGTATGATTTTAAAAGTGAGTCATTAGAAGTAATATCTCACCTTGAAGAGTTTTATCTCACATTGGTTAGAAATAATGTTAATTGTAAATTTTTTTAAATATAAGTCTTATACTATTGACAATAGAAGAAGTTTTATATACTAATTCTAATACCCCTTATCATATTGATTATTGATTATTATTATGTATTATTATTAGCTAATGGCTAGAAAACCAAAAGCTTTTAAAGCTTTCACATGGATGATTTAGAATGAAGATTTATCCAAAGATGGTGAGGTGGCACAACCATAGTGCTCCTCACCAACTTTAAATATATATATATATATATATATATATATATATATAGATTTATGTTATTTCAAAACTTATTT
>JABEVN020002608.1:0-20924 GCA_013146195.2 Codonopsis lanceolata
GAAGAGCATGCTAAAATCCTATATTTACTTGGCTCCCAAAAACCGTTTGATCTTGGACTATATGTCTTTAGGAATAGTATCCATGGTAGGAGGTGATAAGGTCTCTCATCTCCCTCGCTCATATCGTACTCTCTCGAAATTTTGAAACCTCCTTCCTCCACTTTCGTCATCACTTTTTGTTCTTGAGCCTCTTCATTTTCCTCCAAACTTCAAAAAGGGGATAGGCTCATCAATTTACCTCTCCAGATCAACTCCGGATGCCCTCTCACGATCCTACCATTCACGATCTTACAACATCTCCTTGAGTTCTGTTTCTCTCACATTTGTTGTTCCTCAGAATGTTGCAACATCGATTGCAACATCCACCTGTTTCTTCTCCCTACGGCTCCTATGTCGGTTGTCTTTGTCAAAGAGCAAGCTGCGGTTGATCTGAGGACTGACTTTCTCGCTACGCATCGGACTTTTCTCCCTACTTTGGCTGCGCGGTGCGCGGTATTCCTCTAGTAATTTGGGCAACATTACGGTCAAATAGGGGTGAGGCTTTAGCAGCAGAGAAGGTTGTGATCTTTGAAGATGCAAGTAATGATGTTCGTGCTCCTGAGACAGCAACATGATCTTCTGAAGGATAATCTGATGTATTGTGGTTGTGTTTTTGTGTAACTGATGGTGATGGTTGGTAAAACAATTACTTCTTTTGATGCGTAATAATTAGGGTAGATATTTGAGTTTCATGTAACATGTTGTTGATGGTGACTGTGATTTGTTGATCATTTATACTTTTGATTCTCATGTTAGGAAATGTTCTTCAAGCTCTTCTTGCAGGTCTTGTGAATTTGACCAAGAATGCTCGGACAAAGGGGGTGATTGTAAGGGTAATTTAGGCATTGCCTAATTTATCTTGTCCTCACTCTCTTGGTCAAAATAGAATTTTATATTGGAATTATTGTAGTAGGATTTAATTAGGATTCTTTATTAGAGGTAGGTGATACTTTTGGTAATTAAATCTTTGCATAAGTGTTTAGTTATTGATGGTATCAATTTAGGAAACAAAATCTTGTATATTTGTCGGCCTAATTTCTTTCCTAGTAGGATGTGTTGGTTGCCTAGAATGTGCAGGATTCCTTGGTGTCTTGGATTACAAGTTGTTGCAGCCTATATATAGGCGATGCCGGCGACTTCTTGCGGAAGATCTGAAGGCGAGAGCATTTTAGTAGAATTTGGTCAGAAGAGCTGTGAGCAGAAAAGAGAGAGTTGATCCCAGATTTCTTGTGTGCTGAATTAGAGAGAAGAGATCAACACCTCATATACAACGATGGATTACAAGACCGCTGAACATACAGCTGCGGTTTAATATCTTCGAGAACAAAACGGCCTTGTGTTTCTGGTGTTGTTCGTGCTTCCGGTTTTGTTATTGGTCTTGGAAGTTTTTAGTCTTTGATTATTTTCTTCCCACTGTTGATTCTGATAGTTTATGTGGGTTTTGTGATCTCCAAGATTCTATATCTTGTGAGATTTTTGTGTAAACTGTTAAGGTTCAAAAACAGTTTTGAGTTTAATATAATTTGTTGCCTTGAGGCTTGATCTACAAGATTGATTCTTGTAGATTGTTTTTTGTGTCGTCTTACTAAGTCTGTTTGATTTCAAATCACAAAACAAAACTTCCGCTGCAATTTTCTGTGAAACACTTTCAGTTCACATTGTTACAGCCATTGTTGCAACATTCACTACAACATTGACTGTAACATCGTTCCATATTGAGTTTCCGTGGCATCGCGTTCTTTCAATGATTATTTATTCTTGGATGTCATTTATTAAGCAGGTACGTCTCGAAGAAAATACGGTACCAAGAAAATCAAACGAAGGTACGATGAGGCACTCCCACAATTAATTAAACCACCAAATCAAACGATCCCTTAGGTTTGTCCATAACTACACTTTCACAATTATTACTCCATTCGTTATTTTGATCAAGTTTTCTAATTAATTTCAAAAATTATGACGAGATATTTTGTATTTTCTGAAATTTAGGTGGTTATAATGAAAATTATGAGATGTCATCAACTTAACCATTAAACAATAACTTTACAAATTACAGGTGAAACCAAGAAATACAAAAGTACGAATAGCTAAAACCGTGAATGCATTCACAAAATATTATAATACATTATCTGTAATTGAGATAAAGGATCTTGATAAGGTAATTTTCATTTCGGTATACCAATTCTAAACATTTTCATGGACTAGCTTAGTTAAAACCTTCCATATCTCATTATAGATAAGTCTAACTAAAAATAATATGAATTTTCACACTATGGCATCATTATTATGCTAAGAAACATGAGTTCTATTGCAGGCTCTTGCATCAATAGGACCCAAGATGGTGGTCAGGTTTTTGGATGGTTGGGAAATAGAGTCAAGAGTGCAAAGAAATAACCCTAACCATGAAGACAAGGTACTTACCATGGTGAGCCAGGATGTCTCTTCACTCCAGTAGAGATCGAAGCCGCTGCTAAGCAGCTTGCAAACACAATTGTGCTGAAGTTTTCGGCAGGCCGACCATCAGTTCATGCCATCCAGGAGGATATCGCTCGTTCATGGAAGCTTAATGGTCCCTTTGTTGTAGGTTTATTAGACCCGAGACATGTCATGGTTCGATTATCCTCGTCAGAAGACTTGATTCTGGCGCTATCAAAGGAATCACACATGATTCAATCGTCCATGTATCGGTCATTCAGATGGACACCAGATTTCTCCTTCAGGAAAGATATCACCAAAGTCGCTGTATGGGTGCGCCTACACCAATTACCGTTGACACACTTTAATCCTTCTTTTTTACAATGCATTGGCAATTCTCTTGGTCGGTTTTTACTTGCGGATGACAAAACCCTCGCATTATCAAGGCCTATGTTTGCTCGCATTTGTGTTGAAATGGATGTATCGGTGCCTCTCCCTTTTCGTTTCTGGATTGGGACTAGTAAAGAAAACGGTTTCTGGCAGCCTCTAGAGTTTGAAGGAAACATTCGTTATTGTATCGGTTGTGGTCTGCTTGGGCATATCAAAGAAGTTTGTCGTAAAAATCATCGTTCACATCAATCTCGATCTAGGGACTTGAAGGGTGAACAAGAGGCGTCTCCTAAGGTGAATTTGACAGGAAAGATCACGTGATTGATACCACTCCTAAGCAAAGTCCGACAGTGGTGGAAGCCGCTCCTATGGTTAAGCAAGTTTGGGCTCCAGTTACAAAATCTAATAATGAAGCATCGGTTTCTTTAGCAAAAGACTCTCAAGGTATTCCCGTCGAAACTGAACACATAGATCTCATGAACGAGGCTGCTGTGCATGTATCGGATGACAATCCGAAAACCAATATTAGCGATCCGCCTCCAACAGTTTCTGTCCAATGTATTGGGGTAAGTAATCCTTTTGATATCTTGTCCAATTTAAATGATGATCACATTGCCCAACATGATAACATTCAGACTTCCCCGGCTCAAGATAAAGGCTCTCCAAATCGAATGTGGAATCTGTTCCCATTGTTCTTCTTTGCAAGCTAATGCCAATGTTTCTCAACCGATCAATGTGGCTGCTCCCATTCATCAAGATCCGCCTTAGTTGATGTTCAAGATACCAATCCTACTCGCCCAAGAAACCATCCCTAATACAACTCACACCGCTAAAAGCCCTACGATAGGGCGGACTACAACGAGCCCCTAGCCGCCACAACGCCAATCCTTCCGTCATAGATCTCGTCTTGCTCGGCTTGAGCCCAAATTCCCCTTTCAATCCATCTTTTAACCGGAAAAATGCTGTTGAAATCCCAATTGATTCTTTTAACCGGAAAAATGCTGTTGAAATCCATCTTTTAAAAGCCCTACGATAGGGCGTACGAAGAGTCGTTATCGTAATTATTAGACTTATTTCTTGGTTTTTATCTAGGTTTATTTTATAGCCATTGTTTCTCTATTTATTTCTTCAAGGTAAGGCTCCTTTGTCCCCCCTTTTTAAGGGTAAGGTTGGTTGTCCCCCTTTAGCTTGTTTTCCTTTATTTCTAATTTATATATATCTAGCATTCAAAAAAAAAAAAAAAAGGTACTTACACTAACAAGATACTTTTAGCATATTAATTTATTAATTTATATACTCCTCATTTTAAAAAATAATCGCATTTGATAAGTCAATGATTTTGGGACAGATGAAAAAAGAAAGTAGAACAATAATTTTGGAATGGAGGGAGTACTAAATCATGTTGCTAATAGAAGTTTTTCTTCCGAGCGGCTTGTGAAGGGGCATTTCCCAAGACTTCTACTTTATGGCCAAGATTAAAAATCGTTAGGCGGCCGCTAGGCGGCACACTAGCGCCTAGCGCCTAGAGGACTAGTCAGGGCGTAATCGGGGCCTAGGCGGGGCCTAGAATTAAGGCATAATTACCATTTTTTTTTTGATAATTTACATCAAAGATCAAGCACATTGACTATAAATATAATTTTTTTTTATGTTTGCGATTTTATCAAAAACTTGTCTATATTGTAAAATGAACAAAAATATACAAACCTACCTTTAGTCCCAATTCTCAACAACTCCAAAGCAATAAATCAGTCAAGTTTAGAACTAAAAGCAAAAAAAAATTACTCCACCTACCTACTGCCCCTATAACCCACAGTCTAACATATCCTCTCTAATCCCTTCTCATTCTAAATTATGAGTCTCGAGACAACCCCCTTCTTCTTCATCTTTTTTTCTTCTTCTTTCTTCTATCTATCTGGCAGACCGGCAACGTAGGCATTGACTTGGTCGATTAGGCGGCGACTAAGAAAGTCGTGGCGGTAGATAGGAGCCTAGCGCCTAGGCGGAGCTAGGCGGGGAGTTTTAGAACACTGTTTATGGCTAACCAGTAGAACTGTTGTGGTTGTTTTGGGTCTTATGTCAGATATCGTTATAAGAAATTAGAGTCCATATTTATCTAACTTAGGAAATCAGTGTCCATATTTACCTAACTGGAATACTAACTCCTACAATTCAATTATCTTTTTCTGTAATGCAATTGTGTGATATCATGCTTTCATATCATCAAGTAATCTGCATCCCACAAAATATGTCGCCACATAGACCATGTTTAATTTTTCTACTCATGTGTCCAATTAAGGAAATAAGCTAGCAATAGTACTCAAGTATATGAACTCATACATGAGTGCCTCCATAATGGTTTGTATTGTGTGTGTGTCTATATATTACTCTTTTAGCGCTCATATTGGTACCAAAGAAGAAATTTTCGAATTGTCTGGAATTACCATGAATTTATATTTCCTTTGAAATTTGTTCTTGATAATCCAAAGGTTTTTCATAATGATCATTTTACCTTAATTTGATTCTCACTTTAATTGATGGGGTGGTCTCCTGTAAGACGGTCTTACGGATCCTTGTCCGTAAGACGGAGCCCCGTTTAGAAAAATTCGCGGGTCGTGAGATATATTAATAATACGTTAAAAAAAACATAAAATCAAATCTGTTGAGTTGGTTCAAAGATCGCCTAATAAGGTGCAGTAGTCAATGTGCGCGATCTTAGGTTCGAATCCTTCCTAGTGATGTTTTTGAGTTTTTTTGTCATTTTGGCATTGTTTACATTTACGATCAATCAGAGTGTCACTTTTAAACATATAATGTGTCGCTTTTAAGTTTTACGTGTGTCACTTTTGACAAAAATAAATCACTGTTTATCTTTAAATTTTTATTCATAAGTGCCACGTTTAGTATGTCACTTTTATGTATTAATTGTGTCACTTTTAGGCATTAGATGTGTCACTTTTGGTAAAAACAACTCATTTTTATAATCATACAATTTGTATCAGTAAGAGTGTCACTTTTAGGCTTTGAGTGTGTTAGCTTTAGGACTAAAGTATGTCACTTTTGAGCTTTTTGTCATTTTGGCATTGTTTATATTTACGATCAGTTAGAGTGTCACTTTTAAACATATAATGTGTCGCTTTTAAGTTTTACATGTGTCACTTTTGACAAAAAAAAATCACTGTTTATCTTTAAATTTTTATTCATAAGTGTCACGTTTAGTATGTCACTTTTATGTATTAATTGTGTCACTTTTAGGCATTAGATGTGTCACTTTTGGTAAAAACAACTCATTTTTATAATCATACAATTTGTATCAGTAAGAGTGTTACTTTTAGGCTTTGAGTGTGTTAGTTTTAGGACTAAAGTATGTCACTTTTGGGCTAGTGATTTTAACAGCAATAATCAATTAAATATTACTGAAATATATCTTCTCATTTATAGAAATGTATATAATCCCAAGTGTCAATCGTTAAAAACACAAAGACATAATTTTTTCAAGGTAAAGTAAATGTTTCTTACTCAAACTTACAAAATTTATTGAAAATATGTCTAAACTAACCGATCATTAGGAGTCTTGGAACTAAATTCTTTGGTTTGATGAGAATCAGAAAAATCAGTAGTCTTTTTCTTGCCATTTTCAATATTTCTCTTAATTCTTTTTCTCATTCTTTTCGAAACAGAGCGACCAGGATCTAGGCATGTAGTAGATGAACTTGAAACACGAGATGATTCATTTTGGTCCGGTAAATTCTTTAAAGAAGAGTGTCACTTTTTGTATTAAAAGTGTCACTTTTTAGTATTAAGAGTGTTACTTTTTAATATTAAATGTGTCACTTTTTAGTATTAAGAGTGTTACTTTGTATTTTAATAAAAATTATAATAAATTTTCATTTATAGTATGACTTTTAACATTAAAATGTGTCACTTTTGTGTTTTTAATGTGTCACGTTTGGTTTTAAATGTGTCATTTAGCATTTCGTCAAAGTCCGTTAGGATCTGTCAAGTATCCCAAAGAAATTGATGCTAACGGAGCTAACAAAGGATTAAATTGCAAGACGTGGGAATTCGGCGGCAAACATTAAAAGTAAAGGGGCACCGGAGCAAATAGAGGAAATAAATATTAAAACTAAACTTTGACACTCAGGAGAGTCGAACTCTTGACCGCCAACGCGCTGAAGCTTTGAAGATAAGCGATGACCAGCTTGCCTAATCAAATATTGTGATTATCTTTAACAAGTTTAATTATTAACCCGCGAAATTTTAAATGGGGCTCCGTCTTACGGATCTAGGATCCGTAAGACCGTCCTATACAAGTTTTTGCCTTAATTGATTGACCTCATTATCACATATGTATCCTTAAAAAATACACACTCTTAAGTATTATAATAAAGTTGATCAATTATAGTATTCCATCCATTTTAAAATTATCTTCCTCCTTTCATTTTTCATCCCTTCTAAAATAATTGTTTTCTTTCAAAACTTTCCCTTTTAGGAAAACACTTTTACCATTTTACCCTTAGTTTTTGTGCATATTTTTATATATTAGGGTTTAAAGATATCTAATAATAAATAAATTTTTATATAAAAAATAATTTTCTATTGAGAAACAATTATAACACACACACATATATTACAAAACCCCAAGGATTTCACCAAGGAAATATTTCCTTGCAATTATTCCTTTGGAACTTCCTTGGTAATTATGGCGGGAATCTTCCCACCAATTTATTTTTAGGTTTTTCCTAATTGCCAAGGAATATTGTCCTTGGTAAATTTGGAGGGAAGTTTAGCACCAAAAAAAAAAACTCGGTTCCATAAAATTTCCCAGTGAGAAAAATTTCGAGGTAATTTTAGAGGATTAATTTCCTAGGTAATTTCATAGCTAAATTTGGATTAAATCTTCCCAAGGAATTTAAAAAGGATATTTTCCTTGGAAATATTTTCCTAGGTAAATTCCTTGTAAATTCCTGTAAAAATAATTTTCCTCGCTAAATTTGTAAAAATTTCTCATGGACAATACTCTCCTTAGTAAATACCTTCCAAAAACACCCAGGAATACATTTCCTCTCTAAATTCCTTGACATTTTCCAAGGAAATATTTTTCCTTGGTAAATTCCTTTCAAGATTACCCAGGAATACATTTCCTCTCTAAATTCCTTGACATTTTCCATGGAACTATTTTTCCTTGGTAATTTCCTCGACATACTTGGGAAATAAAATTCCTAGGCAAATTCCTCAGAAATTACAATGGATTTATAATTCCTTGGTAAAGTGTCCATGACAATATTGAGTTTTTTCGTAGTGAACGTAGTTATTGCTCTAGATTAAACATAACTGCTACATATAATTTTAAGTAATGAGAAATTAGGGTCATTATTATTGATATATGTACAACTATGAACATTTTCATATATTTGAACTTTTGCAGTATTATCGTTTCAAAAGATCAAAGATACAACCTTGATCTTTTGTTTAGGTAAAAAGATTAATAACGACGAAGTTGACATTATGGGAATTGATCAAGGATTAGTAGTGAGCGTGTATAGTGGTTTTTTTTTTTATGTATCCATGAATTATCACTATTTCTACAACATTCCTTTTATGGAAAATTTTGCTTTGATTCTTATTAAGTTTGCTTGTTTCAAGCCTATGGAGAATAATCATAACCAGCCTCAATTTTGAGTATCATCACAGAGACATCCTACTTTTATTTAGCTCTTAATTTTTTTGAAGAGGATTCTTTGTATCCATACATTATTTTCTTTGTAAATGAAGCTCATAAGCTGCACTTTTAACCTTCAGTTGATTAAGATAATTTTAACATAATAAAATAAAATTGAATTGTAGAATATAAAACTAGAGCTTTTAACTGAAGTACAATACACGACAATAAATCAATACAGTACTATTGAAAAGGCAAAAAAGTTCTTATCAAATTTTCATTTGAAAAACATTCAAATTGACGGAGAAAAGTTAAAGCTTACCACTACTTTTAGGATGGAGCATATACCATTTATGCTTCAAAACAAAACTCAAGACTGTTTTTTCTCGTCCCTCCCTTTATTCTGTTCTTGAAGGCTGCATTCCCTCCTAGCTTATTTAGGATCTTCTCATCTACAATCAAAGATTATTTCTGATCTAACTTGATCTAAAGTAATATTTCATAAAAGTTTCCACACTGATAAATCAATATTACACTCGGATATTGTTGATGCTATTTTCTTGGCATGTTAACAATTGTCAACTACAAAGCTACTAGTTGAAGAGGTATACACAACATTTTTCCTGATCACGTAACATAAATATACTTTTTTTAGTACTTTTACCTCCAAATGATGATAGATACTTCTTTGGTCATAGTTTAACATCATCAAACCATTACTAAAGTTTCTTTGTAGAATGAAAATAAATAGTTTGTTATGGTGGAGAAATTATGAACCTTAAGAATTAATTTTAGAGTTACAACGACTCTTATTAGCGTAAAACTGACATTTAAAACTCAATGACATTAGTTGAGAAACAGTAACTCCGTACATCCCATAAAATGGGTAGTACTATAATTTTCAGTCTTAGGTATGATTTCCATTTATAAATATAAGTCATAGGTAAAGCCTCGATGAGTTGAAATCATTGAGCTTGATGAATACTAGAGTCTCTTTGATATGGAGTCAAGAATGGAGGAGGGCCATTGCGGATTTGAGGAAGGTTACGATTTTGTTGTCATACCTATATATGTTGGTTGAATCAATTTGACCCTTCTTAAAATTCTCTTTTTGAATGAAGTGATAAGGAAGGAAAATCTTGTTGCTCAATTATAGTTCATTCTTATAAAGGAATTCTTGAAATTTAATTTTTATTATTTTCCTAATTGGGAGTTATTAATTAAATAAAAAAAGAAACAACACAAGATTTGAGAAGTATTATGCTCGTGTAAGGGTTTCTAAAACTAGCCAAAAGTTTGAATGAGAATTGAGAAATATGGAGAAAAGATATAGCCAGAAGAAAATTTAACAAATTGATACCCTCTCAGTGCTCCCTAGATCTCATTCCTCTTTGTTTGGTGATTTGAATTTCATATATGTAATCACATAAAATGTCACATGTGTTTTGTTGACTTATCATTTCTTTCATAATTAAATTAAAATTTAAAACTTAAACTGTGGGAAGTTCTTACGTATATATCTACAATATAAAAGAGATCAGTCAGTTGTGAAAAGATAACTACTGGTCATGATTGGTTTTTACCGAACACAATTATTTACCAGGATTAAATCTGAGGACTACCTATGTGTGAATTACAGTTCATTAGTGAATTACTATTTATAGTGTGATTTACAGATTGTGGTTTAGTTGTGAATTACAGTGTGAATTACGGCATGAATCATTCCTCTTTTCTCTCCCTTTTCTAACTAGCGGCACAACCACGCTTCCTAATCTTCCCTCTTTTCTCTCCCTTTTCTTCTCCTTTTTTCTTCCTATCTGGTTTCTCTTTTTTTTTCTTTTTTTTTTAAAGAAAGCAGGGCAGCAGCTGCGGGAATTTATTAAAAGAAAGGAGAGAAAAACACGGAGGGGGACAACCAACCTTACCCAGAAATGGGGGGACAAAGGAGCCTGACCTCTAAAAATAAATACAATACAAGAAGGGAAAAAACTATTTCCTATAAGTGTAAATGCCAAGGGTATCCAAATCTAGACAACGACGGACCTCCCTTGGCAGAACCTCCCTCGATCTATACACCTTCGAATCCTGGTGATTGTGGGCAACAAAAGCTAGCCTATCCGCAACCGAATTTCCCTCTCTAATTAAGAACATGAGCAAACAAATGATCCTTTAAATTCTCCCTACATTCCCGAAGCTCGTAACAATACTACCCAGATAAATCCTAAGGCTTCGATAAAGAAAGAAACACAGCCAGAGAATCAGTCTCCACTAAAACCCCTCTCAACGCTAAAGAATTACAATGACGTAAGCCTTCACGAAGAGCCATCACTTCCACAAACATATTCGTGCCCTGACCATTCCACAAAGAAAAGGCCAAAATGATATGCCCCTCATGATCTCGAATTATGCCACCACCACTAGCAAAACCATTAACTGAAGAACCATCAGTGTTAAGCTTGACGCAGCCAATACCGGGGGCTTCCCAACGAACCCAGCAACCCTTCTTCACTTTCGATTTAACAATGGGGAGAGAAAGTCTTTGAATAGCAATTATATCCCTAGGATGCATAACAGACTTCAGATTGAAAACATGCAGCAAACCAAATCATCTCGTTATGGACAGTCCTCTTAATAAAATCAACCTTCATTGGAACACTTTCAAAAACTGCTCTACAGCGAGCACGCCAGATTTCTCAACAAACGAAAACAGCAATTCCAACCGAGCAAGCCCTATATTGCAATGTACAAGAAGAATGAATAACCCAGGTTTCCAACAAATGCTGGATTGAAATAATGTTCGAAATCTTATTCAGAGGAGCAGCAAAATGAGCCCAGAGAACTTTAGCAACCTTGGATTGAAAGAAAAGATGAACAATAGATTCAGTCGACGGCGTCGATATGCAGCAAACACATTTAGAGGCTAACAGAATCTGGATAGATTGTAACCGAGAGTCAACTGGAAGACCATTGTAAATAAGTTTCCAAAAGAAACCACTGATTGTCTTAGGAATCCAAGGCACCCAGATTTTATGAGCCCAAGCCATGGTCGTGGAACGAACCCGATGAAGGTTCCAGAAAGCCTTGACTTCAAAAAGACCAGTTTTAGTGAAAGAGCAAACCCGCCGATCCGGACAATGAGGGAGAAGCTGAACCCTTGTAACCATATTATGAAACTCAGGATCAATGAGATGAAGCAAAGAGGGAATAATGGGCATGGCTTCCTTAATCGTGAGAGACATATCAATAGGCCGAGGGCCATTGAGAGTAACTCCACACCAATTTTCAGACCAAAAAGGAATATTGCCTTCCCCAATAATCCAACTGCTATGCAAAGAAACCGAAGGCATCTAATGAATAACATATTTCCAAATACAGGTTGCATTAAGAGGGCATGAAAAATCTGGATTGAGCCCATATTTCCTTAGAACAAAGTTCGCCCATAACGAAGAACCCTGCAAAGCCGACCATGCAAGTTTGGCATGCATGGAGTTCATAACCGAAAATAAAGAATGCAAACCCAAACCGCCTTCATCAACCGGCCGACAGACTTGATGCGAAGGAATCCAATGGTGTCTAGACTCCCCATTCGAACTCCATAAAAAAGCAGCCATATATCCCTCTAAACGCTTTAGCACAATCTTTGGGATTTTGAGAGCAGCCATAATATAAATTGGAATGCTTGCCAAGACTGATTGAAGAAGAGTGATCTTACCCCCAAAGGACAGAAGCCAAGCTTTCAACCCATCAATTTTTCGACGAAAACGACCCTCCAACTCTTCAAAGTAACATTGTTTCGACTGGCCACGGAACAAAGGAATGCCCAAATATTTGAGAGGGAAAAAAGCCTGTGTGCATCCGGACCGCGAAGCTATAAGGGAAGCCATACGACGGGTACAAGATGTAGGAGTCAAGAAACAACTTTTCTACAAATTGACAAGCTGACCCGAGCTACGTTCGTATAAAGAAATAATAGATCGGACTTGCTGAATAGAACGCTTGCTAGAATTACTAAACAATAACATATCATCGGCATATAATAAGTGTGTAATTCTAATCCCCCGACCATGATGGAAAGGCGTAAACCGATCACAATCTGCCATACGATTAATATATCTAGATAACACTTCCTCAGCCAAAATGAATAAGAGCAGAGAAAGCGGATCGCCCTGCTGAACACCTCGAGAAGAATTAAAGAAACCAAAATTTTCCCCATTAATAAGAAGAGAATACCATATCGGGTTGAGCATGCGAAGGATAATGTTGCGGAAATTGTCCGAAAAACCCAAAGCTTGTAAATCACGAAGGAGGAAATCCCATTCAATACGATCGTATGCCTTGGACATATCTAATTTGAAAATGACATTACCACCCCTAACTTTTTTGTCAAGCCGATGAACCATTTCTTGAGCTAGAACAACGTTCTCCTGGATACTCCGACCACGAACGAAACCAGATTGTTCCGGGGAGATGATATTTGGTAAAAGATCAACAAGTCTAGAAGCCAGAATCCGAGAAATAATCTTACTAGAAAAATTGCAAAGGCTGATAGGTCTTAAATCACCTAAACCCTCCGGCCGAGCAACTTTTGGAATAAGGATAACTGTCGTGGCAGCAATACCTGTAGGAAGTATCGCCCCTTGAAAGAAATCTTGCACCGCCACCACTACATCCTACTTAATAATCTCCCAGCATCCAAGAAAAAAATGACCAGTGAAACCATCCGGACCTGGAGCGCTACTAGGATTGAGATTCTTTACTGCTTCCCATATCTCCTCAGTGTCCGGCATACGACATAAAAACTCATTATCTGTAGCACTTAGCTCCGGAGAAATATCCTCAAAGAGACGATCATCCACTGAGTGTTGAGAAGACGTAAAAAGGGTAGGGAAAAAATCTACCGCCATAGAACCAATAATCTAAGTATCTGAGCACCAATCACCTGAAGGAAGCCGAAGACGTACTGAGTTAAAAGCAGCCCGATCTTTGATACTCGCATGGAAGAAAGCAAAATTTCTATCCCCGTCTTTTAACCATAAATGCCGAGTTTTTTGTTGAAGCAACTCTTCATTCCATCCAATATGACGCTGCACATTGTGAGAGACACTAGCAATCTGTTGAGCCACCAAATTCGACCAACCTTGTTGAAGAGAGTACTTAAGGCGTAGAAGATCATCCTATTGTTGAAAAATTTGTTGAGTGACATTACCAAAAACATTCCAATTCCAGCTTTTAAGCTCTTTCCGGAGGAATTTAAGTTTGCTGCCTAAAACAACAAGAGGCGGACCAGGAACTGGATGCAGCCACTGTTGACGAACAAAGTCCAGGAAAGCGTGATGATCCAGCCACATCCGTTGGAATTTAAAACAACTCTTAGGTTTATAGTCTAAAGATAGCTCAATAAGTAACGACATGTGATCAGAACAGACCCTACTGACATGACAAACTTTGAGCGTCGACTGATTAGCTAAAAACGAGCTATTAACAAGAACTTGATCGAGCCGTTGCCATATTCTATCCCCATCATCCTGATTATTAGTCCATGTATAGAGACTTCCTTCAAAACCTGCGTCATTTAGACCGCACAAGCTCATGAACTGATTGAAATCATGCATGCTAGGGAAGTCATACCCTACACCTCCAAGTTTCTCCGATGACTGAGCAATCATGTTAAAGTCCCCGCCCACAACCCATGGCTCCGAAAACTGATGAGAAAGAGTTAAAAGAACCTGCCATAAGAGTTGACGTTCTGCCGTTGTACACTTAGCATAAATAAAGGAAGCAACAATATTAAAACTATCACCTCTAGTAAGGCGAACTGTAAGATGCTAGGAGGAGGCAACAACAAAATTAACCTCTATAGTATCATCCCATAACAGCCAGATATGAGTATTGACTGGATTACAATGCATATAGTTCTTGAATTTCAACTTTTTCGCAACACGCCATAAACGATCTCCTGCAAGTTTAGGTTCCAAAATAACACAAAGAGAGACACGGTTCTAAAATTTAAGGAGTTTTAAATAATCGATAGTGTCGGTATTACCAACACCCCTAGCATTTCATAAAAGAACAGCCATATGAGAGAGAAAAGATAGAAACTGTGCCTAACAGGCTTGAGACTTGGCTGCCGCACGAGTTATGAAGCGATTTCTTTTCACTTTAATCTGACGATGAGCTTTCTTGCATTCCTCATGGAAAAGATTAATGTTGGCCTCAGACGAGGGATACTCCCAAACGTTGTCACAAGACGCCGATCGAGCAAGCCGTTTTTTAGGAATCACATTAATATCCACCACCGAGGAAGATCGTGAGAGGGGTTTACTGGAAGGGGGCAGTTTATCAAGCAAATTTACATCATCATTCTCATCATGCAACGAGTGCAAAACATCGAAAGTATTATGCATTGTAATCGGCGTAGGCTGTGAAGGGAGAGGAGCTGTATCATCTGAAACTTTATGAGGACCAATATTGTCTCTACCCTCAGAACAAATAGGGTTTGCAGCTTCCTTCAAATTTCCTTTATCCCTCATACCATCCGATCCACTATCCACATTGATCCCATTAATTTCCACCACGGGTTCAACCCTAACCTCTTTTGAACTCGAAGAACCTCCAGTTTCTAAGACATTAGGCTTCAACTTCATTCTCCAATGTTGCGTAGTAGTCACAGGGATAGGATCAGGGATAGGCGCTTGACCTTTTGATTGATCAACAGGAGTGGGAAACTTCGTAACAGTATCAGGGCCGTCCATTGTCGGAGGAATAGGTGCCGTCGAATCCAACTTAGTGGTACCAAGACTAACTGGGGCCGAAGTAAACCCTGGGGCCGAAGTAAACCCTGGTTTCTCTCTTCCTCTTCAATTACTCAACTGCCCAGTTCTTATTCCTTAGTTTGTAACTTTTCTTCTCCTTTTTTTTTCTCGTTCTCCCTTTTCAGTTATTCTTCTTACAGTTGATGGGTTTGTTTAATTTCCAATAAACATGTTTTCCAAATTGAGTTTGAAGAATTCAGGGACTGAAGGATTCAGTTTGTAACTTATTTGTATTCCTATTAAATTTTTTGAAGAATTCAGGGACTTCTATTCCTATTCTTCCACCAGTTCTTTCTTCCTCTTCCTTTTTTGTGTCGACTAACACTCTATTATATACTCGGTGTCTTGGTTCTCGCCATCCCATCAACTATAAGTCATCGTTCTCCATCATCAGTTTATTTCTCTCATTTGTGTCTTTGTTTTCGCTTAACTTCTCTCTCCTCTCCGTCGGAATTTTAAGTTCTTCATCGTTCTCCATCATCGGTTAATCTCTTTCTGTGTTGGTTCTCAATTTGAATTAGCAGAATATTATTAATTAAAAAATTCTAAACTGAATGGGATTAATTTTCATTTAGTATTATGTTTCAATCTGAGTGCATCTATAATTGCCTTAATTACAATAAATTTGATGGAATGATCAATGACTGATTCTTCAAAGATAATATGCAATTATGATGCGTCGGTTCGATATTATATGGGTTTATCAATCTTTCTTACCGAAGGAGCACAAATTAATGGGTAGAGTTGTATAGAAATATAATAATTGGTCCGACTTGATTTAGAGGCACACGAGAAAACATATGTATCTTGAATAACAGAAGAAGAAGAAGAAGGGAGGGGGTCACAGAAATCACTTCACCAACCCAACAATCCAACAATAGCCAAAATTATGTTAAGGAGATCCAAAGGGCTCTTTCACTATCACATTTTATTAGTATTATATTATAGTCCCTCCGTTTCGGGTAAAGAGACCCCATTTGAAAGTCAAACTTTTAAGAAAAAGACATTTATATTTTGAAAGTGAATTTTTTAAGTGAAACAACCCAAAACAAAATGATGGACTCTTTGCCCGGAACAGAGGGAGTATTATATAATAAACTCCCCTACGTATGAACTCATTTATTTGGCATATTTACAATGATTCGAAAAGTGGTCCATAATAAATGTCAATTTTAAAGAACATGGTGTGGCCTGGTCTGTCAGGATATGGGGTTGGTTGGTAAAATTTGAAAGTATTTTTTTTTAACCTTTACTTTGGGATTTAAGATTTTTGTTTTGATTTCAATAATCATTTGACTAGGTTTTAATATAATTGAAAATTTTGTTTTATAAGACGAATTTGACTAACAACTGCTTGGAAGAAGCTAGAGTCAATGCAAAACATTGATAAATATTTCTCCCAAAATAAATGACATTATAGAATTTCAATTTTTTTACCAAAACGACCCTTATTAATCACCATCTTCATCCTAAAATAAATACCAACTTTTTAGAGATTTGCAACAGATTAATCTACCTCTCTTTAAAAAAAAATAAAAAACTATTCATATTTACTATGCATTAAATCACTCTCAATACAATATTTAACAATAGCCAAAATATTGTTAAGGAGATCCAAAGGGCTCTTTCACTCTCACATTTTACTTATTACACCTGTTTACCACCTCAACATATGCATATACTATTGTACGATGATATGTGGGAAGATTTGAGTTTTGTAGATGATGCGGTATGTTTTTTATATTATAATTAATCATTTATATTCATAAAATATAATTATATTAATTTGTCTGAATCTTCTTTGTCTCACATGTAAGTGAAAAGTACTGGATAAAGTTATAGCATCTCGCGATTCAAAAACAGTCATTATAGCTTCAGAAAAAGATTAAGTTGTCGTTATTGACAAAACAATAAAATATTCTTTCAACATGTCAATTTTTTTTCTAAAATAAAAATATTTGACTATATTTATAATGGTTTAATGTATACTTTCCTTTAAAGCTCATGTGTATGTGGCCTATAGTTAAAGTAGGGTGAGAAAGTAATGGTAAAGTGGTAAAAGTGATGTTCTAAAAAGGTATGTTTCAAACTGGACAATTATTTTGCGACAGACGAAAAATGAAAGGAAGATAATAATTTAGGGACGAAGGGAGTAATGAGTTTTGCAATGCACATCGATCTGACATTTACAAAATTTAAACATGCATTAATTTATTCGAATACTGACACCGTATTATGGGCACGGACACAAAAATCAGTTGATCTACAAAAGGTATTGACTTGTTTCTAACTGTTCTCTTTCCTAAAACATTAACAATATCTAAATATAACACCATATGTTTAGAAACATATAAAATTTCAGCTTTATTAGGGGGAAAAAAAGGTAAGTACATTTAGGATATTGAAAAATAACATCGCATATTAATTAATTTTATTTTAGACAAAAAAAGGTAAGTACATTTACGATATTGAAAAATAACATCGCATATTAGGAAACATGTTAAGTTTCAGCTTAATTAGGGAAATAATTTTCCAAATTGATTGGCTACTCAATTAATTTTTTATTAGACAATGTATTTATTTGAAGTCAAAACTACTCAATTAACTACCACACATAAATAAAAAATCTTAATTCAAAACTAAATCACGGTGATTTTTGGATTCATATAATAGAATTTTATTCTAATTAGAATTATTTATATTCTATTAAATATCTTTAAATCATGGAAAAGAACCGTGTTGATCCGAGCCATCTAATAAATCTGTCTTTCACTATCACATTTTATTAGTATTATATTATAGTCCCTCTGTTCTGAACAAAGAGTCATTGTTTAAGGCTCCGTTTGTTTCATGGAAAATGACTTCCGGAAAACGTTTTCCTCATTTCCTAAGTGTAACCTTGGTAGCTTAAAAATGCGGTCAAATAACGTAAAAGGTTTTTTAGTCAACGAAAATGAAGGTTTTTTTTCTCGAAAATGACTTACGGATTCATTTTCCGTAAGTCATTTTCCAAATGTTCGGGCACCCTCCGCCCCCTTTCACAATTGCACATATTTACTTACACACACAATATTTCACTCAACTAATAAATTGTTTAGAAATATAAATAAAGTTTGTGCATACTATTTATTAATTATAATTTTAATAAATTCTTACTACGTTCTAAAATTAGTGTTACATATATTATTTAGGAACATCCTAATCATTGTCAATTTTCTATTTTAAAACGTTTTTTTTTCATATTAATTATCAAAAACATTATTTGTAATTGTGAGATTGGAAAAAGATAGACATTGATTTGACACCACTAATGATGAATTGAAGGTTACTAAAGAAAATTTACTTAAAGTTCAACACTATTTTATATTAAATATATGCATTAATATTAGAATTTTTTTTTGTATTTATATACAGTTTTCCGTAACATTTTCTAGGGACATCCTAAACATTGTCTATTTTCTATTTTAAAACGTTTTTTTTTCATAACAATTATCTAAAAAAAATATTTGTAATTGTGAGATTAAAAAAAAGATGGACCTTATTAAAAAAAGATGGTCCTTATTGATTTTCTAAGGACATTCTAAACATTGTTTATTGTTTATTTTTATTTTTGTATTTATTCATATATTGATTTCCGTGTGTTTGTCAAACACCCGTAAATGTTTTCTGACATATTTTCAAAAGATTTACCAAACACCGAAATCTAAATCTTTGATGCCAAGAAATCATTTTCTGAAATGATTTTCCGGTGAAACAAACCCAAAGCATTTAAATTCGCTGTAACAGAGAGAGTATTATCTAATAAACTCCCCCATGTATGAACTCATTTATTTGGCTTATTTCAAGTGATTCGAAAAGCGGTCCTTAATAAATGTCAATTTTAATGAACATGGTGTGGCCCGGTCTTTCAGGATATGGGGTTGGTTGGTAAAATTCGAAAGTATTTTTTTTAACCTTGATTTTGGGATTTAAGATTTCAGTTTTGATTTCAACAATCGTTTGACTAGCTAAACATTGATAAATATTTCTCCAAAAATAAATCACCATCTCCATTCTAAAATAATTACTAACTTTTTAGAGATTTGCAACAGAATAATCTACCTCTCTTTTTAAAAAAAAATTAATAAAAAACTATTCATATTTACTATACATTAAACCATTCTCAATACAATATTTAACAATAGCCAAAATAATGTTAAAGGAGATCAAAAGGGCTCTCTCACTCTCGCATTTTACTCATTAGACCATGTTTACCACCTCAACATATGCCTATACTATTTTACCGATATGTGGGGCTGCCTGGGTTTCATTTAGCAGATGCTTTTTTTATATTTTAATTAATAATTTATATCCATAAAATATAATTATATTAATTTGTCTGAATCTTCTTTGTCTCACATGTAAGTAAAAGTACTGGATAAAGTTATTGCATCTCGCGATTCAAAACCAATCATTGTAGCCATCAGAAAAAGATTAAGTTGTCGTTATTGACAAAACAATACAATATTCTTTCTACATGTCAATTTTATTTTCTTAAATAAAAATATTTGACTCTATTTATATTTGTTTAATGTGTAGTTTCGTTTAAAGCTAATGTGTATGTGACCTATAATTAAAGTAGGGTGAGAAAGTAACGGTAAAGTGGTAAAAGTGATGTTCTGAGAAGTTAAGTTTCAAACTGGACAATTATTTTTCGACGGACAAAAAAAAAAGAGGTCGATAATTTAGGGATGGAGGGAGTAATAAGTTTTGTAGTGTACATTGATCCGATATTTATAAAATTTAAACATGTATTAATTTATTTGAATACTGACACCGTGTCATGGGCACAGGCTTAGAAACTAGTTGATCTACAAAATGTATTGTCTAGTTTCTAATTATTCTCTTTCCTAAAGCATTAACAATATCTAAATATAACACCATATATTTAGAAATATATAAAATTTCAGCTTTATTAGGGAAGTAATTTTGCAAATTGATTTGTTACTTACTCAATTAATTAATTTTATTTTAGACAAAAAAAGGTAGGTACATTTACGATATTGAAAAATAACATCACATATTTGGAAACATGTTAAGTTTCAACTTAATTAGGGAAATACTTTTTCAAATTGATTGGCTACTCAATTAATTTTTTATTTGACAATTTATTTATTTGAAGTCAAAACTACTCAATTAACTACCACACATAAATAAAAAATTCTTAATTCAAAACTAAATCACGATGATTTTTGGATTCATACAATAGAATTGTATTCTAATTAAAGTTATTTATATTCTATTAAATATCTTTAAATCATTGAAAAGAACCGTGTTGATCTGAGCCATCTAATGTGTCTGTCGTTTTTAAGTCGTTTCATCATAACCGTTTACTCTACTAATTCTAGAGGGCTTTATTCCAAAAAGGATACTAATACCCTATATATACATAACTTAACCTAAACCTAGTTCATATGTCAGAATCAGCTTTTTGTTAGAAATAAAAACTTCTTAGGTTGCGCCGCCAGCCATCTTGAAATCTTCGTCTCTTAGTTAATGATTTTCTCCAACTGTATCGCCAAGCCGCCACAGATGAAGCTCCATGTTTGTAAGTAGTCTTCTTTAAT